>ML360342.1:0-79271 GCA_005239505.1 Nicotiana paniculata | reverse complement strand
GTAAATAATAGTAATAATTTTTTTTGCAGGGGGAGGGGGGGTTATAAGGTGGGTGGTGACGGGAAAAAAACTGAAATTTGAAAGAAAAAAAAAGCCTTTTTGGAGAGAGGGGGTGGGGTTAGGTGGGTGGATGTGGGGATGTAGGGTGGGTTGGTGAGGGTGAGGAATAGGATGGGGAAGGTTGAGAAGAAGTTTTGGAAAATATTTTCCCTTCTCTTGATAAGGAAAATATTTTCCTCCAATTGGAGGAAAATGAGTTCATAAGAAAAATATTTTACAAAACATTTAAGCCAACCAAACATGAAAAATTTGGAAAACATTTTCTGAAAAATATTTTCCTTTATACCAAACACGCCCTATAACTTATGTGTCAAATCTCTCGGAACAGACCCTTAAAATGTTTCTGTTAATAAGTAAGTGTTGGCACCGATTAGTGGCGGAGGCAGGAGCTCCGCGAAGGAGGTTCAAGAAGAAAAAAATTAATAACAATTGTAGCTAGTGGGAGTTGAACCTATGAACCTTACAAAGGATTTGAACCACCTTGACCACTAAGCTACACTTTTGGGTTGTGTCAAGAGGATTCAAAACTTAATATATAGAGGTAAAAAATAGATTGCGCCTTATATATACANCCCCCCCCCCCCCCCTAAATCCTCCCCTGGCGCCGATTATGACAATTGTCTCAACAAAAGAACCTATTCTCAAGCATGTCTTGAGGTTTGCAAGGACATGTGTCACGACCCAAAATCCAATTAGTCGTGATGGCACCTAACCCTAACACGCTAGGTAAGCCAATTAACAATAAACCTATTCCAATGAGATTCATTAAGAGAAGTAATGATAATACAATTGTGCTTTTATACAAAGAATTGCCAAGGACTAGTAGTACAAGTCATGATCCACTAAGATTTAGATTTTTACAAAACTGAATTGAAATAATTACAACATCTGCTTGAAATATACATGAACAGAATCGAATCTAATGCTACCCAGGACAAGTGATAGTCATAACTGAAACGCAGAAACATCTTCAATGTCAAGCCTCATAGTACACACCAGCATCAACACAAAGATCTGCACGCAAGGTGCAGAAGTGTAGTATGAGTACAACCGACCTTATGCATTCAATAAGCATCATAACTAACCTCGGCGAGTAAAAAAAGCAAGAACTATAGATGATACTCACTAACACCTGTGCAGTTCAATATTCCGACAAGTATAGAACAAATATATGATCAAACCAGGAACAATCTCAGGTAAGACCTTTTTTGATACTCACAATTCTTGGTTTTAAAATGTTCTGCTCAGTCAACAATCTAGAATATAAGGAAGATATGCAAGCAAATCTGGTAATCAGTCAAGGGATTTGCATGTAAAGATGAAATGCAGTAACCAAATATCAACACGTTGTCGCGCGCAATCCGATCCAATAACGGTAACTAGCTCTCCCAAAGCTCACATCAATATCAACCGCACGGACAACTCACGTGATACATGGACAACTCACGTGCTATAGTATCAATTTCTGGATCCGCACGGACAACTCACGTGCTATAGTATCAATATGTAGATCTGCACGGACAACTCACGTGCTGCATGGACAACTCACGTGCTATAGTATCAATGTCTAGATCCGCACGGACCACTCACATGTTGCACGGACAACTCACGTGCGAATATCACAACCCACCTGGTGTGGTCACAAGCATAACAACACAATTCACCCGGTGTGGTCACGCGCATATCAACATAATTCCACCCTGCGTGGTCACAGGCATACAGTCCAACAGAAGCAAATATACATGAACACATGTATATGATGGATAAGATATCAGATTTCATGCTTCTGGATTGGTATAATTACATGCTAAAGTGTAGGCATGTGCAATGTGTGCTATCATATCTCAAATCGGTAATTTATCACAGAAATAACAATTACCAAGTTTTATTCAAGGAGTTAGCCTCTTCGTAACCTCAAGCATAACTCAAATAGTTCACAACAATGATACAAATATGAGATACATTGTAGCTTAAAGCTTAACATTCAACTCTAGGCGTATTATAGCCTAAGCACTAACCTAAGCATGGATAAATACCTCGGTGCTCGCACGTGGATTCAAACCCCACACATATGCGCACCCATAACACGTAACTATCACAAATAATTTAGTTGACTAGTGCCTTAATCAAGTTTAGATAGGATTCTTACCACAAACAAGCCAAGACAAATATCGAGTAAGCCAAGCAATACTCTAGAAACGTCATCCCGCGTGTACCAACCTCCAAACCGCTCGAAACTAGCCAAAAACGACTCAAGAACATCAAATAATGCTAAAGAAAACAAACCCAATCGATAAGGTGAAATCTTTAATCAAAAGTCCAAAGTCAACCAAAAAGTCAAACCCGAGCCCGCACCTCGGAACCCGATAAAACTTATAAAATCCGACAACTCATTCGATTACGAGTCAAATCATACTATTTTCACTCAAATCCAACTCCGAGTCGAAGTTCAATACTCAAAAATTCACTCCATGAAACTTTAGACAAACACCCCCCAATTTCTCTCTTGAAATCCTCAATCAAATGCTAAAAACGAAGATAGATTCATGAAATACAATCAAAAACCGAGTAGAAAACACTTATCTCAATCCATATGGTAAAGTTCTCTTCAAAATCGTCTCAATCCGAGCTCCATAGCTTCAAATATAAATAGCCGAGACCTCCGAAATAGAGTACTTTATAATCACGAATCAATGAATAGCGATTGTGGAAATACCATCGCGATCGTGAAGAAGAAAAATACACTACACAGAATCACCCTACGCGATCGCGGAACAAGCTTCGCGATCGCGAAGCACAAAATGCTCAGCCTCAAAACGTCCCTACGTGAACGCGGCCCAAGCTCGCGAGCGCGATGAAGAAGCCATGAAGACCTGCCCAGCTCAGCTCTACACTACGAATCTGTGCACACCTGCGCGAATGCGATGCTCAATCTGCAGCAACCTATGTGAACGCGGACTATCATTCGCGAACACGAAGAAGAAATACTCAGCTCCAATATTTCCCTTACGCGATCGCATTCCTATATTCATGATCCTGAAGAACGTTTGGGTGCCCCAGACATCGGTAAACACCAGCAATGCCAAAATGAAGAAAAATGGTCCGAAAATTATTCGAAACACGCCTGAGCCCCTAGGGACCCCGTCCGAACGTGCCGACAAGTCCCATAACCTAACATAGACATACTCGAGGCCTCAAATCACGCATAACAATATCGAAATGACGAATCACACCACAAATCGAACTTAATGAACTTATGAACTTTCAACCTCTAAAACTTGTGCCGAAACATACCAAATCAACCCGGAATGAACTCAAATTCTACACATAAGTCCCAAATGACATAGCATAGCTATTCCAATTCCCAGCATCACAATCCGAAACCCGATATCAACAAAGTCAACTCTCGGTCAAACTTATGAACTTTCCAAACCTTCAAATTTCAAACTTTCACTAATTAGTGCCGAAACCTTCTAGAAATAACCAAATGCAAATCCGGGCATACCCCCGAGTTCAGAATTACTATATGGACCTAACGAAACCATCAAAACTACGATCCGGGTCAAATTCTTAAATGTCAAATTTGGTCACTCTTCCAACTTAACGCTTCTTAGTTGAGAATCATTCTTCCAAATCACTTTCAGATAACCTGAAAGCCAAAATCGACGATTCGCACAAGTCACAATATATTATATGGAGCTACTCATGCTCTCAAACCACCGAGCGAAGTGCAAATGCTCAAGACGACTGATCGGATCGTTACGACATGCATATGGGATATGGTTGTTTTTCACTATTCAGAGTCAACATTTAGATGCAAACAACTTTTCAGATGCTGCGAGCAGTGCATATGGTATGTTGACTGATGCTGCCAGATCATGCTCAACTATGTCTTATAGAAAGAATAAACGGGCGCTGCAAATATAATCTGGGGTATTACGTCCAAAGTCGATCCCACAGGGAATTTACGTATCAATTAAGTCTTTAAAATACTAAACTGTTACTTAATCACTTTTCTCAAGACTTTTGAATATCAGTTTGTGTTGTTTAACTAATTCTATTAACAATAATAATTAACTAGCAATTAACTAACAATATAATGTAAACAATGATAATAAAAGGTCTACGGTTATGGTTTCCCCCGTTGTTGAATTCTTCCTTTGATATTTCTTATAGTTTAATTGGCTATCTCTATCAATCATGAACGTTCTAACTATCATAAATCTCTCTCAAGTAATTATGATAATTTACTAGATGCACTCTTTCAAGTTACACTAGCTAAATCGCAATACAGTTCACTTTAGATTGCACCCGAGGTATCGTTATCTCTAACCTAACCTCTAAACCCTCGGTTATGACTTTCGTCTATACTCCGGGAGTGGTGTTGTTCAAAAAACTACCTAAATATGCACTCTCTCTCAAGTAGATACATAATAAATAGGAAGAGTTAATCGAGAGCTCTTTCAATCAACTACAATAAGAACGTAATTAGACAAAAGAGATTAATCAACCAAAATATATTAATATCACCATGAATTCATCACCAACGGTTCTACCAAAACCCTAGACTAAAGAATTTAGCTACTCATGTTTATAAGAATCAAACTCAAAAGGAATTGCATAATTGAAATACAAAGTACTGAATACAAGATATAGAAATCAATGTTTTTGGCACTTCAATGATTTTCTTCTGTTGAATCCTTTGAATGCCTTCCGAACTCTCTAAGTTGTGTTGTTTGGTGTCTATTTATATGTTTAGGGCGAACCCTAACCGTGTAGTGAGTATTATATTTCGACCGAAAAATACTTAAACTCGTCAAAACTCGGATTTGGCCGAAACTGGGACCCGGCGTTTGGACCCTAACGCGCCAAGCTAGGGCTGGCGTTTCAGCCCTAACGTCTGGGTAACGCCAGGGTAGGGCTGGCGTTTCAGCCCTAACGCCAGGGTAGGGCTGGATTTTTGGCTCTGTCGCCCGGCTATCGCCCGGGCGTCTCCTTTTCGACCCTTAAGCGTATTTTCACTGTATTTGCATCCATTTACGCGGTTTTCATCTCCAATTCACCTATACATTAAATAAACTCCATTAAGCACATAAAAAATGTGTTTTTATCATAATGCACATAAAATGTAAGGCATATAACATGTTAAACTATGCAATTTAGTCTCGCATCACTGACACTTGGGATGCATTTACTGGACCACTTGTACGCAATTCTCCATTAAATAAAAGACGGACGATTTATTCATTTTTCTTATTAAATTTTTAGTTTTTTTAAAGCAATTCATAAGTTCGTAAACCCGTTCTCTTTAGCCATTAGAGAAATGATTATAGACGTAATGTAAGGTTATTATACCATATTTGAGACGGGTTACTGCTTTGTGCTTCATGGTTAATGTTAAAGTTATTTTTAGTTTGACTTCCTTGTGTATCTACTTCCATGTTCATCATATCTACACCCTCTGATCCTATTTAGATGCAATTTTTATTAAAAATTATTAGAAAATTGATTAGTCATGATTAATTATATGATTTTCAAAATTTGTTGGTCAAACTAGAATTAAATTTTTGGTCAAATTAAAATTGTTGGTCAAATTAAATTTACTATGCAAGTATTACTTTTATATATGCGCCATTAGTCTTCCATCTCAGTTATAATTCTCTATAATAGCAATAGCATCTCCATATAACAATTATTTATTATAAAACTTAATTTTTTTACGGAATCGATTTTTATTTTATGTTTTACTATATGTCCTCTATAATAACACTTCACTATATCAACTTAAAAAATATCAGAATAAACGAGATTGTTACAGAAAAATTTGACTGTATATAAGATCTGATTTAGAAGAAGAATCACGTGAAGAGAGTTCATTTATTCGGAATAAGTGTTTTGCCATAAAATTTTCAATTTTCACTTGAAGATGAATTTTGAATTTTTTTGAAAATTTTAAAAACTCCAAAAAGTTATTTTTCAAAGTTTTCACTCAAATCACTCACAAAATTTTAAAAATAACCCAAAATAATATTCATGTCCAAACACAACTCTAATTTTCAAATATCATGTTCACTTGATTTTTATTTTTTATTTAAATTTTACAATTCTAATGTCCAAACGCCTACTCTTCTCATTAAAGGCAGTTGCAAACTTGTGACAGGATTTAGCTTAATTGTAGCAATTCACCTTCGAAAAAAAAACGGGGGGACGGGGTGTAGTTAAATGTTTTATGAATTTCGACCGACTGGTCAAACCCTCGAGCATGGATCTCCTCGAGGGTCTCTCTCTGGGATATCCTCTTTATGTACTCGGTCATTGTCTTTAAACGTACCTCGGCTATCTACACATCAGCCTTATATTGGGCCAGCATTTCCTCGGCGTCGGAGGAATAAATAGAAGTTTCCTCCAACTTAGTCCTCAACGCGTTCTATTCTTGGCCGAGGGTATCCCATTCTGTGACGACTGAGTTCAGCTGCGCCTGGAGTTCATCATTTAGCCGAGACCACTTGTCGGCCCTGTCCTTTGTCACCCGGAGTTGGTCCTTGACCGATGCCAGCTCCTCTTTTGCAGCCTGTTTTTCTGAGGCCAGCAGGTCCATCCTGCCCTTCCATGCCTCGGTCGTGGCCTTGACCTCATCCATCTTGGCCCAGAGCTGGTCGATCAGGTCCAACTTCTCCTGGACCTGCAAAGTTGTGTTACCACGAGTAGCTTATCGTTTTTAGCCTCAAAGATTATTACCTTCTCGACCAGGTCAGCTTGATCCCGCTTCACGGACAAGGACTCCTTCTGAGCCTTTTCCAGCTCGGCTCGGAGAATAGAGAGGTCCTTGAGGGCCTTGTCTTGTTGTTCACTAAGAGCCTTGCACATGTCCTTCTTTCGGACTTGCTCTTAAAGCTCGAACTCAAGCTGGCTGATCTCCAAGCGGGACCGAAGGAATCTTTCATAATGAAGCACTAAAGCCTGAAAGACAACAAAGTCATTAGAAAATGTCTAAAACTAAGCTCACAAGAGGTACAGAAAGTAGACGTCTTACCCAGTTTAGTTCCTATTGCGCCTCTCGTTGAAGAGTCTTGACGTGCCTACTTCGTCATCTTTTCCTGGTCTTCCTCGGCCACCAGGAAATGAAGGTAGCTAGTTGTTCCCATCAGAGCGGATAGGGCCCGAGCATCCACTGGGACAATAAGAACGACTGTTCTCTTACGGTCAGGGTCCACACCCAGGGCAGGGAACTGCCTCACCAGCTTCGGGCTCAATCTCGGCTCGCCCACTCCCGATGGAACATCCTTTTTGGGGACCTCTAAATGAGCAACACCGAAAAAGTCCTCCAACACGGCCATGTCCATGTCATCGAAGAACGTGTCGAGGTAATCGTAAGGTCCCGGTGCCGTCTCGTTTGATTTGTATTTTCCCGCTTGAGCCTCTTCGAGCATGGACTCAGTATAGGACGACGTCTCCACGATGTCGATGACACCAGCAACCTCCTTCGGGACAAGAGCGTCTTCTCTGGAGGCCACGGCCTCCGTCTCTCTCTGTGGTGGAGCAAGAGGGGGATCAACCTCGTGGTCACCTTTCTCGGTCGCCTCCTACTCCCTCTCATTGAGGGTCGACTCATTAGCAACGAACTCAAGGTTGTCATACTCGGGATAATCTCTGAGAAAGTAGAGGGAATCAGAGTCCGGTACCCTGGACTTGGTGCTCTTTTTGCTTCTCCGGACACAGATGGTCACCCATTTTTCCTTCTTCACCTCGGCATCTGGGGAGCCCAAAGATTTCCTCTTCTTCTTCTCCTCCTTTGCAGCGGCCCCGGGTTGTCCCGAAGTGGAGGGTTCCACAAGGGAGGACGGATCCTAGTACTCATCCAACGACCTGAGCTCGGTGGTCTTTGGCATACCTGTGAGAAGAAAGAAGACTTAGCAATATATAAGTCAAGTGTATGAATGTAATCGTTAGGGAGAGAGCCTCACCATGGGAACAGGCCTCCTACTTTCCCTTCGAGAGCTTACGCCATGTGCGCTCGAGGTATGGCATCTATTTGTAGATACCCTCGATCCACTCCTTGAAGCGAGGGATTGCATTAGGAACCCGAACAACCGCTGCACAACGACACACACAGATAATTAGAAAAAGAATAAAAGGGAATGCCAAATACTCGAGAAGGAAAAGACTTACAGGAGGTGTTCTCCTTTTTTGGGAACGGTAGAAATATGGAGGGGATGAGGTCTTCTATTTTCATCCGAACGAACCTCCCCCGCCAACCCCGATCTCCGTCATGATCGATGCTTTAGAACAGAGCCTTACTTGCTCGGCGAACGAGCTTGATCTACCCCCTCGGAAGATTCGAGGACTGTATAGACAAAGCAAATGGTCGAGGGTGAACTGAGAGGCTTCGGTGTTGTTTACAAAGTGTCGGAGAAGGATTAAAATCCTCCAGAAGGATGGGTGAATCTGCCCGAGGCAGACCTCGTACCTTTTTAGAAGTCGAGGATTACAGGGTCTATTGGGGCGAGCGTGAATGGGTAAGTGTAATCACTCGAGTACCCCTCCACGTGAGTGGTGATGTCTTCATTTGTCCGGGGGATGACCACCTCCTTGCCCTCCCAGTTACAGTCTACGCGGACTGTGGGTAGTGTTTCCTCAGTAACGGAGCATGTATACCTCTATGCTCCCTCGCCTCGGTCATGTTGACTGGAGGACTTCTCGACGTTGAAGTCGTTCCCGATGGAGCAGCCCCTGGGTACGAAGCTCTTCAAGGGATGCTCCAGATCCACCTCATGGATGGTCACCTCGGCGTCTGTCGCGGGGTTGGAAGATGAAGGGGCAGTTTACTGTGGCACGAATTTGGAAGTTTTTGCCATCGGTATCTGAAAAATATGAAGGTTTGAAGAAAATATATGAAGATGAGGAAAATATGAAGATGAAGGGGCAGTTTACTAAGGCACTTTCTCTATATTTTTTATTTTATAAGTAAATTACATTGTCTAATAATAGTTTTTTCAAAATTATGTTCATTGATATAAGGCACACGCGTAAAGCTAAGACTAGTGCATTAAAAGGCGCAAGTCAGAAATAATATGTTGTTCGAATTTTGGGCATATCGATATTTGTAACTCTCTTCCATCAATTAAAAACAAATGAATAAGGGTTCTCACACTATAATAAGATTTCAATATGGTCAACATAGTCCAAAGAAACTTCCAAATCAATATTAAGTCTGTGTCATCTTCGGTTTTTCACTTCCTTTACCAGTCTATTTCATCTAGATTTTACTAATAATTTAAATACAAAAGAAAGTAACTGAAAATAATATTTGGAATGAATTAAGGATTATCCTCATAAAGACGATTAATCTTGATTTCGTTCATATCTATATCTATGATCACTAAGCATTTAACTTTTATTCCATAATAGTATAATATGAGTACTAGAATCTTGTTACAATAATATTAACATAATCTTCTCCAATAAATACAGAAAATAAATGTGAAAATGCATGCTATAAAAACCACTCTGGTGACTCCAAAAAGATTGAAAAGAAAATGGATTCCATGAGAATTATAGTAGTGATGTTTTTTACTTCTCTCTCCTTTCTGGCTCATTCGTATGGAGATCTCATAAATGATGTTTGCCAAAAAACAATTGACTACAACTTATGTGTCAAATCTCTTAGAGCAGATCCTAGAAGTGCTTCTGCTGATAAAAAAAAAGGTTTGGCACGAATTATAATTCAATTGTTTCAAGATAAAGCTCATGACATTTTAAGTCAAACCGAAGTGTTGTTGAAGCAAACAAAAGAACCTGTTCTCAAGCAATGTCTTGAGGTTTGCCGGGAGATGTATGATACGAGTCCGGAACCCAATTATTGGGTTTTTGGACAAGTGTTGTTACATTTCATATTTTTTCGTACGTGAATGTACGTCATAAATAAATTGATGGAAGCTCGAAAAATGAGATGTTACATCTTGCATTTTCGTATGTTAAAGTTTAATCTTCAATTAACCGACGTAGACTCGGGGATGAGACTATCTTGAGGATATACACATTTATGCTATTTATAACAAGCCATAAGTAAGTGTCGTGATGGATAAAGGGTAAACGAATCAAAAACAATGAGTTTTCCTAAAATTTTGCATTTTGGGATAAAATACGGCCCGAGCTAAAATACCCAGTATTTATGGATTAGTACCATACAAGGTACCACATGGCCATGATAGTAAAGTGTATAAGGTATGTGGAAAGTGAACAATATTTTAAATAATTTGTGGTAATTTTTAAATTATGCGGGTAATGAGACATTACCCAGTTAACAAATAAGTGTGTAAAGATTACTAATCTTCACCTACTCTCCACGTGTAAAAAAAAAATGACTCATAACAAATTATGTTAGATGTCTACACCTAAGAAATATATAAAGCTTAACTTTATAAAGGATAAGACTTAGAAGTCTTATCTCATTACAAGAATCTGAAAATGAGATATATCATTGTAGGGATCTCAAATATGATATATCAGTTAAGTATCAAATTCATTCAAAAGCTAGAAACACAATAATTTCAACCAAACGTTGGAATTTTAGATTAAATCCATTCCAACTTTGGTTCACCAAGCGATAGAACATAAGCAACGTTCGAAGCAATTTCATTTGATATTCTAAGGAATCAAAAGCTAATTTTGCATGGTCCTTAGCTAAATTCTGTTAGAGCAAATTTCAAGCTTCTAAAAGAGTACGGTGCAGTCTTCGTCATGAATATTATACGAAATTTTTACCACTCCAAGTATGTTAACGTCATCCCTTCTTTCTTTTGACATGATCCGTACGATACAAATGAAACGAGCAAATACACAACTTCCATAAATTACTCTATTCATAGAAATACTAGGGGTGTTTATATTCTTGATTCCCCATGTGAATTATTATTATCTTCTGTTCATGGTCCCAGAAAAATACGTATTTGATAATGTTTATCCGAAAGGCATATTGATTTTTATGGCATTCTGAGAAAATCTTATTAAAGTATTTCTTATGAATTTCATGCATTTATACATGTACATTGACCCATGACTCAGACGGCGTTATATACGCGTATATATGTATGTATATGTATGTATATGGGATATGGGAAAAGGTTACGGCGTTATATACGCACCACCACCTGATCAGCTGGTATATGATAATGGTGTTGCCCACAATGGCTGAAATATGATTCAAATGGCGTTATATACGCATATATATATATATATATATGTATGTATATATATATATATATGATTCAAACGACGTTATATACACATATATATGTATGTATATGTATATGGGATATGGGAAAGGTTATGGCGTTATATACGCACCACCATTTGATCAGCTGGTATCGATGATGATTTTGCCCACAGTGACCGATATGATATGATGGGATGCCTCAGAGGCTGATGATGTTATGAAACATATACCTATACACGGCATGACATTCATACACATATGCATGATGCTAAACGTGATTTACTATTTTCAGAGTTATCCAGACATACAGGTTGAGTCAATTACTCTATATCTCTTTCATGTCTCTTATGTATTTATTTATGTGTCTTACATACTCGGTACATTATTTGTACTGATGTCCCTTTTGCCTGGGGACGTTGCGTTTCATGCCCGCAGGTCCTGGTAGACAGGTCGAGAGCCCTCCAAGTAGGCTATCAGCTCAGCGGAAGATGTCGGTGCGCTCAATTTGCTTCGGAGTTGCTCGTTGGTTAGTATGATTTAGACACGTATTGTTTGGTAAGGCGGGACTCTATCCCGAACTTTATGATGTTTATGTACTCTTAGAGGCTTGTAGACATATGTTGTGTATACAAAAGGATTGTACGGCCTGGCCGGCCTATGTTTTGAGTTTATAAAGGATTATGTTGGCCTATTAGGCCCGTATGTCATGTGTATGTAATGATGTAATAAGAAAGATATGTTACATTGGTACTCGGTTGGGTAAGGACCGAGTGCCCGTTGCGGCCCATCGGTTTGGATCGTGACAAAAGTGGTACCAGAGCAGTTCTGTCCTAGGGAGTCTACAAGCCGTGTCTAGTAGAGTCTTGTTTATGGGTGTGTCGTGCACCAAACTTATAAGCAGGAGGCTACAGGGAATTTAAGATTGTCACTATTTCTTTTTACTCTAGATCGTGTGGTAGATCTCACTTATAAGAATTCAAATTCCGAAATTCTATTTTTATTCGTAATAAGACGATGCCTACGTTCAGAAAGATGATCGATAAGAGATATAGCTGAGGAAGTGTTGAATTAGAGGAACTCAACTTTGTATCATGCTTATGATAAGTAAGTATGAGGTCTTCAGTAGGTCATGTGCGTACTGAAAGGTGCAAGCCTCTTGATAAGGAGCCTTAAGGCAAGAATGCATGTCCACCTCTATGGTGAAAGACAATGAGAGATTAAAGAAGATAAATACAAGTTTCAACAAGCAAAAGAAGCAATATGAAGGAGGGTACGAGGCACCCAGTTAATGAAGGTTAACAGCGTTTATAATTCAGGCAGAGGCACATAAGATTTTTGAAATATATTCAATAGTAATAGAGGTATATACAATTGGTCGCACCCATTCTAGATATGCCCTATGAGGGTTAATAGAAGTAGTATAAGAAAATATGATGGATGATTTGTTTGTGACAATTGACATTTCTGAAGGATATAGCAAATGTGCTAATAGATCTCCTTGTGAGACACCCGGATGGTACATTTTAAAATAGTTCAGCCAGATATGAGTACTACAAAGACATGCACTATAAGCCTTGAAGGAATACATATTACCTTAGTATGGCTCACGTCCCTAGAAAAGCGAGAACGTTAAGCAATTTGAAGAGCCACTGGATGGAGCAAAGGAAAGCTAAAAGCGAAAGAATGCCGTATTGAAGTTTTCACAAGAAAAGGGATATGCAGAAAAATTAGCAGAGTAATAAGAGGAGAGAGAAGGAAGCATTATGAATAAGGTGTGATACATTGATGAAAACGGTAGAGTGTTACAAAACCTATAGTCAAATGAAGAAAGAGACGAAAGGTGATGGGCCTTAAGACAACGAAAGAGTATCGGCCATAAGGTTATATCCTCATTTCGAGAAATAAGTTCGTAACTCCAACACGATTACCAGAGGGGATAGTTAATCCCTAGAGTAACAGAAATCAGTATGGACTGGCAAACAAGATAAACTAAATATGAGTTAGGGACTGAATGATTGGTAAGTACTCGGCATCATGGAAATTTCAGATTTCGTTCCGGCGGGTAATAGAGGGGACCACAGAAGAAGATTCGCGATGAAACAGAGAATAGTCATTCGGGGAGACGCTTCCATAGAGCAAGCAATGTGAGCAAAGTTAAGCTTAAGAGACTGTATGTGCATGTTACGCTAAGTGTTGCCCTCGCGAGTAAGGGAATTTGTCATCCTTGGTACAGAAGAATTTCCGCAAGGAAAGTAAGGATCATTGATGTTGAGAAACGACGCCAAAGATGAAGTGGTAAAATATATATAGTTAGATCCTCGTGGCTTCAGTTTTTAGTACATCACTAAAGGGGGAAATATGGAGTAATGTGTCATTAAGCCAGAATTAAGTGGTTCTAGTGACTATGGAATGGTAAAGGAAGAATGTGATAAATGAAAGAGGAATGATATGGCACTTATCCAAATCTTACAGATATGCTACGATTCAAGAATATTGTGCAAGCACGACGTCAAGGAGAGGAAGTAAAGGTTCCTGCCCGAGTTGTTATTAATAAATAAGGAGCCTTTGCGAGACGTAAGTTAAGACAAAGGAAGTAACCCAAGAAAGATTACGAGGAATATTGATATGTGAATGGGCCAACGAGTAGTTAGTAATTGGTCAGGAAGATCCCAGTTATGGCTTAACAGGAGGTTATACACGAATCATCAGATCGTGTGAGATAAACATAGTAGAACCAAACATGGAGAGTTCAGCCTCGAAGAATATCATTATAATACTTGAGATATATTCAAATAAGAGTTGGGGTAGTTAAAGATACGTATGAATGTTACGGGGATAAAAGAAAGTGCCACTGGGAAGGCATTTAAAATATCAGTTTAGAAGCAACCATACAAGAACAAGGGAATGGAAGTAAGCAACTATGGATGATTATAGGCAAGTAAGGACATCAAAAAGGTCCGTAATAAGCTCACAACTTTACGAGAGTCAAGGGTTCTCCCTAAGTACTACTACGAAAGACTAGATGAGGATATAAGAAAGAAGGCTTCAACCTAAGCACAACGACCTAAAGAGGAAATGGTCGTATAACAACAATCTCGCAACAACATTGTAAGCATTCCAAAGGAAAGTGTCACCTACCGTGGCTAATGAACGGGAAGTAAGAATTAAAAGTAATATTCGAGATCATATGAGTTGTGTGAAAACTCTGGCAAGTGTGGGCACTAAGATAATCTAAGTGTGGACGCAACAAGAGGGCAGAAAGACCAGGAAAAGTAATAGCTTGCGTTGAAAGAAAGCTAAGATGGAACGAAAGAATTATTTGATCAAAGATCCAGGGTTAGTACGCTATGGATACACTCAAGATTTTGGAGCATTATCCAGGCAGTATATTTGTTGACAATCATACAACCATAGAAGACTCCGGTATAAGTTAAAAGAAAGAATTGAGCCCGGGGCATAGACAAAGGGTTGAATTGTTAGAAGATTGTATCATGGATATTCCATAACGCCCATGAAAGGCTAAGGTAATAACTGATACCATGATCCACAGATCGGAAAATAGCTTAAGCCTACGTAAAGGCTGATCAGAAGGAAGAGGAAACTAAAGAATTACATCCCCTAAGTAAATCAGGAGTCTGATTATTGGACCTAGAAAAATTATAGAAGTTGTGCTGGAGAACATGACAAAATCACTCTTAATATCATATGTTCAAGAGAAATAAAACAACAATCATAATCTATAATGGCTCTACAAGGAATCCATTTAGAAGAAGTACCAGTCTCACAAGAAGTCAGTACGAAGCTCCTATCGGATTGTGTATGTACCAGAGGTGCGAGTATTATAATAGAGTTTCAAGTTATGGACGTGAATTACACCTAGGTGGAAGGGAGGTTATGAAGGAGATAAAATATATGATACGAGATTTTAAGTAAGTAAGGTAAAAGTGAACAATGTACGAGATACTAAAATGCAGAAAGTTGTGAATAGTCCATATTTTGGATAGAAGGCTATAAGCACGGGAGTCCAATAACCGGGAATGATAGCGGCATCATCGGTGGCATGTCTTCCAGCCTATGGTTTCTAAGTACTGGGAGATATAGTTAAGAGAATAGAGAAAACTTGGAGACGATGTGATGTCTCGTTTGAAATTCCAGAATAACATGAGGAAATCTATGGTGCAAGCAAGTTGAAGGAAAGTTGATATATGAATATGTATAGGTCGCAAGCTAAAGTATGGTAGAGCGACAAAATTTTAAGGAAACATGAGTAAGGATGAGGAAAGGCAAGTGAAAAGTTGACGAGAATGGATAAGTCCTCAGGATTAAGTCCATGAAAACAAGAGAAAGTTCAGTATAGCCTGAATGAACTCAATGGAATCTAAGATTAATAGCATTTAGAAAGAATGAAATGCTGACCTAGCAATAAAATGAGGGTATAATTGTGACAGATAAAGGATGACGTTTGGGCCTTCATTTGAATAATGATTTGTTTAAAAAAAAATTATGGTATAGTATAACCCATGGAAATGCAGTAAAGTCATATGAATGGATAACCAGACCTATGAAATAAGATATGACCATATTCGTAAGTTCTACAAAGTATCGAGCAAATGACTTAAGTATACCTATAAATGCCCAGAAGGACATATTGTGAAGCTCTGTATATGTTTACAAAGTGAAGCCTAGAGATTGGCCAAAGGTTGGAGGAAAAAAGGGGAAAAGAGTCGCATAGGCGCACTTACAAAGTCAAAGTCGTACAGGTTGCATGATAGAAAGTAACAACAATTACGAGATGGAAGGATTTCAACCATAAGTCATGGTGTGAGAAAGATGCCTAAAGGGGAGAATGCCCTGGACTTTGGAATTATTCACAGAACAGTTTCCTAGATGGAAAGGATAGTACTAAATTATTCGGAAGGCATAAGTTATGAAAATGATAAGTGCATCAGTCAATATTCGAGGACGAATGCTCCAAAGAGGGGAATGATGTTACACCCCATAATTTTTGGTACGTGAATGTACGTCATAAATAAATTGACGGAAGCTCGAAAAATGGATGTTACATCTTGCGTTTTCGTATGTTAAAGTTTAGTCTTCAATTAATCGACGTAGACTCGGGGATGAGACTATCTTGAGGATATACACATTTATGCTATTTATAACAAGCCATAAGTAAGTGTCGTGATGGATAAAGGGTAAACGAATCAAAGAAAATGAGTTTTGTTGAAATTTTTCATTTTGGGATAAAATACGGCCCGAGCTAAAATACCCGGTATTTATTGACTAGTACCATACAAGGTACCACATGGACATGATAGTAAGGTGTATAAGGTATGTGAAAAGTGAGTAATATTTTAAGTAATTTGTGATAATTTTTAAATTATGCGGGTAATGAATTAATTACCGGGTAACAGGACATAACCCAGTTAACTAATAAGTGGATAAAGATTACTAATCTTCACCCACTCTCCACGTGGCACAAGGCCACCAATTTTAAAAAAAAAGAATCATACCAAATTATGTTAGGTGTCTACACCTAAGAAATATATAAAGCTTAACTTTATAAAGGATAAGACTTAGAAGTCTTATCTCATTACAAGAATCTAAAAATGAGATATATCATTGTAGGGATCTCAAATGTGATATATCAATTAAGTATCAAATTCATTCAAAAGCTAGAAATAGAACAACTTCAACCAAACGTTGGAATTTTAGATTAAATCCATTCCAACTTTGGTTCATCAAACGATAGAACAGAAGCAACGTTCGAAGCAATTTCATTTGAGATTTTAAGGAATCAAAAGCTAATTTTGCATGGTCCTTAGCTAATTCTGTTAGAGCAAATTTCAAGCTTCTAAAAGAGTACGGTGCAATCTTCGTCAGGAATATTATACGGATTTTTCACCACTCCAGGTATATTAAGTCCATCCCTTCTTTCTTTTGGCATGATCCGTACGATACAAATGAAACGAGCAAATGCACAACTTCCATAAATTACTCTATTCATAGAAATACTAGGGGTGTTTATATTCTTGATTCCCCCTGTGAATTATTATTATTCTTCTGTTCATGGGTCCTAGAAAAATACGTATTTGATAATGTTTATCCGAAAGGCATATTGATTTTTATGGCATTCTGAGAAAATCTTATTAACGTATTTCTTATGCATTTATACATGTACATTGACCCATGAATCAGACGGCTTTATATACGCGTATATATGTATGTATATGGGATATGGGAAAAGGTTACGACGTTATATACGCACCACCACCTGATCAACTGGTATATGATGTTGCCCACAGTGGCTGAAATATGATTAAAACGACGTTATATACGCGTATATGTGTATGTATGTATGTATATATATATATATATATATATATATATATATATATATATATATATATATATATATATATATATGATTCAAACGGCTTTATATACTCGTATATATGTATGTATATGTATATGAGATATGGGAAAGGTTATGGCGTTATATACGCACCACCACCTTATCAGCTGGTATACGNATTCATACGCATATGCATGATGCTAAAAGTGATTTACTATTTTCAGAGTTATCCAGACATACAGGTTGAGTCAATTACTCTATATCTCTTTCATGTCTCTTATGTATTTATTTATGTGCCTTACATACTCGGTACATTATTCGTACTGACGTCCCTTTTTCCTGGGCACGCTGCGTTTCATGCCCGAAGGTCTTGATAGACAGGTCGAGAGCCCTCCAAGTAGGCTATCAGCTCAGCGGAATATGTTGGTGTCCTCCATTTGCTTCGGAGTTGCTCGTTGGTTAGTATGATTTAGACACGTATTGTTTCGTAAGGCGGGACTCTGTCCCGACCTTTATGATGTTTATGTACTCTTAGAGGCTTGTAGACATATGTCATGTATATAAAGGATTGTACGGCCTGGCCGGCCTATGTTTTGAGTTTATAAAGGATAATGTTGGCCTATTAGGCACGTATGTCATGTGTATGTAATGATGTAATAAGAAAGATACGTTACATTGGTACTCAGTTGGGTAAGGTACCGGGTGCCCGTCGCGGCCCATAGGTTTGGGTCGTGATAAGTGTGACATTAATAGGTGAATAAAATAAAGAGGTACCAAATTATGTATAACGCCATAATAAACCGCGCTATACATTAACAACATTATAACCGTTAAGTATAGCGCGGTTATTTCATGCGTTATATATGCATAACACATGTTTTTTCCGCTCTATGCTGACATTATCTGACGGAACCTGTATAACGCATGAAATAACTTCGCTATACATAAAAAATTTCATAATTTTTTCCTTATATAAAGGAGTTAGGATTTTATGAAAATCCATTCAAAAAATATTCTAACTCCCGTTCAAACTATGCTTCTTGTTAAATTCTCAAGCATTTTTTTATAATGTCTGAAGAGTGAAGAATAAGAGTTTCATTATATTGGGGGTGAGGTTGTGATGGGGAGTAACTCTATGAGGTACATTTTATCTCCATAGTGTCATGTTAAACTGCCACTTACAATAGAGGACGATATATTGGTATCGTTGTTATGCAAAAAAATGAGTGAGAGGAAACGTTCGGTGAAACTTAAAGTAACCAGAAGATATCTGTATTCATTCACTCCGCAAGGGGTTGATTTTTACTCGGAGTTTAACATCGACGATGATGAAACTTTGAGGGATTTTCTAAGGACTCCGGATGAATACCGAGAATTTCTTGTAATCAAAATGTTGGATATGTACGTCAAGGTCGAAGACGTTCCCAACAATGAGGTTGCACATAGTATGGATAAATACCTAGTTTTGGTGTGTTGGAACAAGGTGGTCCATCCGGGAGTCATCACATACATGAAAACGTCCATCATGGAATTTTAAAAACTAGGTATTTATCCATACTATGTGCAACCTTGTTCCAACACACCAAAACTAGGTATTTATCCGGATGTGGATGCTCTCACAAGGGATTTTGAGATAACTTGCCAAGTATGCCGGATGTGGATGCTCTCACAAGGGATTTTGATGAAATTCAGACAGCAATGTGGGATGATTCTAGACTAACGGTGCTGGCAAAGGGCATGATTTAACCTGATAAAGCGCGCCTAAGCAGCACGGCGAAAATGCACAACGTAAAGGAGTGTTATGAGATGACGGTATGGGAGTCAACTCCGGAGGTATACAAGGTTGTTTGTCGCAGATGGTTTATGGGTTGTCATTGGATGTTGCGTGCGACCAATAAGAACACAGGTCTGTGGAAAGTGGGTAAATACATTCCCGCCCACAGATGTGAAATGGACACATTCAATGGGAATCACCACAACTAGGATATTGACTTGATTTCTCTTGTCCTTATTCCACACCTTGAAGCGTCCATAACGTATAAAATCAAATAGTGCATTACATCAGTCCACCGGGAATATGGCCATACCATTATCAAAAGAAAGGCATTTTTCGGGCGCAAACGTGCGTTTGAAACTATTTATGGTAACTGGGATAAGTCATTTGCAGCTCTACCAGGTACATGGCCGTACTACAATATTTTAACCCCAGGACGGTTGTTGAATTGAAGCTTGAGCGGAGTCCGGGAAAACCAGAATATATATTCAATTATGTGTTATGGGCATTTAAACTAGAAATTGATGGTTTTCACATTTCCGGCCCGTAATATCCATAGATGGCACTCATGTCTATGGAAAGTACGATATCAAGCTGTTGATAGCCGTTGCAGTAGATGCTAATGGACAGATATTTCCTCTAGCTTTTGCTGTTTGTGCCAATGAAAGTCAAGAGACATGGACGTTGTTTTTGAACCATTTGAAAGAGCACGTTGTCAAACAGCGTTCCGGTATTTGTCTAATATTTGATCGGCACGATGGTATCTTAAGTTCTGTGGAGAACTTGCCTGCATGACAAGAACCTTATGCCTACCACCGTTACTGTTTGAGGCGCTTTAAGGCCAATTTTCAGAAGGCATATCCCAACAAGGATCTGCATGATTTGATGTGGATGGCAGCAACAGAGCACCAACAGCATAAATTCCGGAGGCACATGGAATCTATCAGGCAAGAAGATGAGGCAACCTATCGTTGGTTACTACGACATCACCCTAAAAAGGGGACTTTGCATGCGGATGGTGGAAGAAGATGGGGAATTCTTGTTAGAGTCTTTCAATGGTTTATTGAAGTCCGCAAGAGGATTGCCTGTCACTGCCATGGTGCGAATTTCGTTCAAGCAGATGTCAGAGAGTTTATTGAAAGTTTTGCAGCTGCAATGTCATTGATGGAAAATGGTGTTGAATTTAAGCCAGTGACGATGAAGAGATTTGAGAAATACAGGCGTCGAGCACATTGGCATTCATTTTTGCAGTATGATAACAAAAAAAATATTTTTGAAGTTCGCACTATTATCCATCAAAATCGGGGGAATAATGTACATATTGTAAACGAATATACAAGGTTATGATCTCTTGGGAAATGGTCCATCTACCACATGCCTTGCTCACATGACATCAAGTGCTTTCAACGTGTTAGTTTAGGTATAACCAACTACGTTGATCAATAATATAGTGTTGCCAAGTTCCTAAACACCTATAGTGAGCAGATGCAGCCAGTGGGTGCTGAGCATTATTGGCCGCCGGAACCATTTAACATGGTGTGTAACAAGTCCTATTTGCGTCGAATACAAGTGCAGAAGAGAATGTGTATAAGGAACCAAATGAATGTTAGTGATACCGTTTATGTGCGTAAATGTGGTATATGCTCGCAAACAGGACACGACCGTCGAAAATGTCCTTCGGCTGGCTTGGGTGGAAATAGTAATCAAGCTCGTGGTGGGTGTTCTTTTAGTGTGCCCAACTATCAATGAGCTTATATTGTAATAATTAGCTGTTTTGTTTATGTTGCAAAATTTATAAAATAAAATTATGTTTGTTAATTATGAGTTGAGCTCTTCCATTTCAGTTTTTAAATGATAAATAAGTAAAAAAAATTTTATAGGTTGTCTTGTCGAACAGAAAAAGCTGCCCAACTGACAAAAAGTTGTTTCTTATACGTCAGAATATTTAACACGCAAAGCATAGGGCAGTTATATACTACGTTATGTATATATAGCGCGGTTAAATACTATGTTATGTGTATATATAGCGTGGTTAAATACTATGTTATGTGTGTTGTCTTGTAGAACTGAAAAAGCTGCCCAACTGACAAAAACCTGTTTCGTACCCGTCAGAATCTTTAACATGCAAAATATACTGCGGTTATATACTACGTTATGTTCATATATAACGCGGTTAAATACTAATTTATGTGTGTTGCCTTGCCTATAAATAACGGACTCATTCTGCGCTCAACAATAACTAATAGCAAATCTTTCAAGAAAAGCAAGATTTTTTTAACGTTGTCACAAATGGCTGAGCGTCCTTATGTACCAATGTGCGAGTGCGGAAAAAAATGCACGATGAATAATTATCGGGATAATGGTGAAGCTGGACGCCACTACTAGCACTGTATGAACAAGTTTTATAAGGTTCCCGACGAACCTATTTGGAATTTTGAGGTATAGGTTGATGAACCCTGTTATCAGGAATGCTACAAAGAATCTTTGTGGTATCTTCATAATTTGTGTTTAAAACAGTGGGAACGTGAAACACAACAAAAATGAGAACTTGAGGAGGTGGAGGAGAATTTAAAAGAGGTGGAAGAAGAAAAAAATAGGCTGGAAGAATAATGTAAGTGGTTGGAGCAGAGAATATTGCGCGACAGGGACTAAACATTGACATGTATGTGTTTAGTGTACTACTTTATTTTTATTTTTCCCTTGTCATGTATTTTTATTAGTTGTACTGGATTTTAATTATGTTAAGTTTTAATGTTTGTATTTGTGTTGTAGTATTAAACTAAATAATGAACGGGGAAATAAACAAGTAATGCGCATATTATATAAACATAAAACTTGTTGTTATTATTTACACAAAATATTATTTACATCAAATAAAAAAAAAAGAAAAGAAAATCAATGTGTCCCGCATCCGGTGTGCTTCAACGCAGCCGCTGGCCGGAGGCGCATCCCATCCCTCCCGTGTACGCTATCAGGATCATCATCATCAAGTCTCCTCTTTACCGCCCGGGTACGCTATCATGATCATCGGTAGAAACCTAGAAAAGATTAGTCAACTCAGTATAGGAAAATACCTATTAAGTCACAAGAATTTAAATTATCTTATCATGGTCTCGTCGGGCTCCTGAATGTAATCATCTATCACACCCATGTCAACATCGAACGAAGGGGCCTCCATAACAGGTGAGGATGAAGCCTTAAAAAGGAAATTAATAAAGTTATGGAGAAGAATGGAGAAGAATAAAAATAAATTTAAATTCAATATTAATAAAACCATACCTGCGCCTGTGATGATGAGCCATAACTCAGTCAGCGCCCACTATGAAAATCTCGGGTCGGCCGATCCTCAACATCGGTAGATGGGCCTGGGAAGTATGTATCCCAATCCACTCTAGCAAGGTACGTGCCTGTGATCAATAATGGACCTGACGGGGTCACCTGCGAAGTCCCCGAAGTGAGATGCATCCCAAGGCTGTATGACGGCATGTCCGTCTCATATAGGCCACCCGAAAGATGAGCAACAACATCATCAGCAGGGGCCTCAACGCCCCCTTGTTGGGGACCACCTCCTCTCCGCCCACCACCTCGTCTGCCACCCCCACCTCGTCGGCCACCACCACCTCGTGCGACACCCCTGCCTCGCTGGTACTGCCCCGGCTCCACATAATCAGGCTCGTGTCCCAAGCGCTGATCCTCTCGGGCTCGCTGCAGTGTCCGGGCAGCCACCTCTACAAATCGCCGGTCGTAATCATGCAGAGCGGCCACATGATCGCCGATATGCTCCTACATCTTCAGTCCCATCTGATAGACTGTATGTAGTCTAATAGCCTGCACAACGTATAAAATATAAACTACATATATTGCACTAAGTGCACTAAGTTACAATTATATAATTAATAATAACAGAAAACATATCGGGGCCTCGTGTCGCCCGACGTATGGAACGTACCGACCGCCAACCTGATGAATGGGATTCCCGAAAAAAAGTCGGGTAACGTGGCGGTACCAGGGCGTATACATATGGATAGTCTCCGCCTGGATCTGTGTAGGTAGGGGAGGAATCAAGTGAGCTCGATGGTCCCAAGTATGGACCTGCGCCGCTACTCATGCTATAAATGTGTCGTCCGCCCTGGAACGATCATCCCTCTGATAATGTGTAGGATCTCTTGTAGGCCCCCTCGGTACATACTGCAAACAGCCAAACTGGCGAAGTACCCACTCCGTGGCATGATGCTCCACAATATCGAGGCATATCAGCGGGACGGAAGTGCTCCAAATCAGTCGGCCGACCGAGAAATAATCTGCCAGGCCACCTATCAAGTCGTCGTTGTATGGCGTCCAGATGAACTATCAAATAAGAACATAAAACGTGAGTATGCGCAACACTAAGTTAATCTATACCAAGTAAGTTTAGGTACATATTTACCTGTGCGCCCTCAGATCCAACACATCCATGTAGAGGGGGAGATTATGATGAGCATCATACTCTCGTGCAATTCTACGGCGGAGAACCCACCTCCTAGCTAGAGGGAGAAATGGAGGTGGTACATTCGGAGGTAATGGTGGTAGAGTGGATGAAAATGCAGGAACCACTCCCAGGCCCAAACCTAACACACAAAGTTGACGTAAGGTTTAAGATAAATTCTAATTAGGTAGAATTGGAACTAATGAACAGATTATTCGAATATGTTGTCACCTGTAGAAGCGGCAGAAAACGACAAACGTCACTCCGGGTGCCCATGCTCGCTCGGCACATCTGCCTGTACATGTAGGAGAGAACAGCAACACCCCAGTTGTACATGGGTAAATCATCTAACAACTGAAGATGATGAAGAAATCGTAGGCTGACTAGGTTCCCCGAAGTATTCGGGAACAAGACTCCCCCAAATAGAAGAAGCAACAATAACCTCGCATACCGGTGAATATGTAGCTCGTCTGTATCACCGGTGATGTCGGGGTGCAGTATCTCCAGGTGATGTCTAATAGCTGTCAAACTCATTCGACTGGCCCCCGACGATGCAGACTCGTCTTGTGGCCTGAAACCCGTGAACTGCTGCAGCATGTCCAAATAATGCCCACGCGCTATATATCTCATATGCTGAGGCAGTGCAACGGCCAGACCATCAACGGTCAGGCCATATAAAACCTCCACGTCGTGCAGCGTGATGGTGGCCTCGCCAATGGGCAGGTGGAAAGTGTGCTTCTTGGGTCGCCACCGCTCAATCAATGCCGTGATCAAAGCCTAGTCGAGCTGCAGTCGCCCGATCACAAAAATCCTATAGAATCCCGTATCCTGCGGGCACTGGACTACACGGGGATGGAGATCTCTGTCCCTCATAAAATCCCACAGGTCGTCCACTCTCCTGGCGCGGAGAGTAAGGGATAGTAACTCTCCCTCCCATACGTGGGCGGACCTATGATCGCCCTATAACATTAATATCTCATCGGAGTAAGGTCCGGGATGTATAGGCGGGACGTCCATGTCGTCAACTGTAAATTAAAAAATATTAATTGTATATTTAATCTGTAAATTAAATAATTAATTTTTAGAGTTATACAATATTTAATTGGACAGAGTATATATATCTATGAGTTCCTGACTCGATATTTGAGGCCCGGTAGCACCAAACTATCATGAATAATTATGTGTGTCAATTTCAATATTTTTATAATTTTGTGTGTTTATTTTATAAATTAAATTATTAATTCTTAATTATTTAATTGGACAGGATATATATATCTATGGGTTCCAGGATCGATATTTGAGGCCCAGTAGCACCAAACTATCATGAATAATTATGTATGTCAATTTTAATATTTTTATAATTTTGTGTGTTTATTTTATAAATTAAATTATTAATTCTTAATTATTTAATTGGACAAAATATATATATATCTATGAGTTCCAGGCTCGATATTTGAGGCCCAGTAGCACCAAACTATCATATTATCTTTCATCTATCAGTACAAGAGATACTTAAACTACAAGGATTCTACGCTAAAATACTCTACGTTTTACTATGCTAAAAGGCTCTACATTTTACTACGTTAATAAATAATCTAAACTAAATATAAGCAACAAATACATTTTAATCACATAACATTCACGAAAATACATATAAAATAGTAAAGATTAATTAACATTTTTAGTTTCCAATATTACATACTAGTTTCGGAATACTAGTTTCCAATATAACATACTAGTTTTGCAAACAAAACACAAAACGACATGGAAACTCATTCAAGTCAACTAATATGCATTATTATATGAGTTTCGACATAATTAAATCGGAATACCTCAATTTATGTAAATCGGAAAGTAGAGAAGTTGAAAACTTAAGCCCAAAACAAAGAAACCACAACAGTATAATGCTTTGCTAGAGTGTGAGACCTACGTGCTTGTCTTTTTTCGTGACGGGTGGTATCCACTATAATTTTTTTGGAGGAAAAAAATGAGGGGGGGAGGGGGGGGATTTAAAAAATTGGGGTTTCTGTCGTTTGATGAAGAAGGTGAGTATATAATAACAGGTATAACACGGTTATTTCATGCGCTATACCTTTCATTCAGGCGTGTCAGCATAGTGCGGTTATTATATGCGCTATACATGTATAACGCGGTGATAAACCGTGTTATACCTTAACGACTATAACACCGTTAATATATAGCACAGTTTATTACTGCTTGATCACTCTTTTTTTTATACCTATTAACGTCATACTTGTTCAAAAACCCAATAATTGAATTTCAGACTCAGTATGATGCGGCCGTTTTTCACTATTTAGAGTCAGTTAGCTATTTAGATGCAGATAATTTTTCTGATGCAGCTGACACTGCAGGCGATGCTGACACTTGCGATGAGTCATTTACTGAATCAACTTGTTCTCAAGTCTCGCTAAAACCGAAGACGGATGACTTTTTTCATTTTGCTGCATTAACTTTAAGTCTGTTAAACCAATTCAAAAGTTTGAAAACCCCGTTCCATTATGAAAATAATTATAGACGTAAAGTGAGATTTACTATTCCATTTTTGTGATGGGTTGGTGCTTTGTGCTCAATGGTTGGTGCCAAAGTTTGCTTAAAATTTTAATTTGACTTCATTGTCTATCCACTTCTACGTTCATCCTATCTACACCCTCCTTTCCCATTTAGTTGCAATTTTTATTAAAAATAGTCATTTTAAAAAATCAAGAAATAATTAATCATTTCTTTTCAGTTTTATCCTTCACATTAATTGTTCTAGAAAATAAAAGAAATCTAATTATTTATCATTGATTATACATTTTTTAAAGATTCCTGGTCAAATTAACATACTATGCAAAATTACTTTGATCAATGCATTATTAGGCTTTATCTTATACAAAGGGAAACCGGTGCAATAAGCTCCCGCTATGCGCCGGATTCAGGGAAGGGACAGACCACAAGGATCTATTATACGCAACCTTATCCTGTATTTTTGCAAGAGGCTGTTTTCACGACTTGAACCTGTAACCTTCTAGTCACATGGCAACAACTTTACCAGTTACTCCAAGGCACCCCTTCACGCTTTATCTTATATATATGATCTTATTTAAAAGAACTGTTAGGTACATAGAGTTCTCTTATTTATTGAATATAGATAATGTGGTCAAAGATGAAAGAATTAAATAAGGTTAAAGTTATCAATTTACTAGATTGATGTATGCATCATTAGTGTTTGTCTTCTTATATATATAAAATCTTATGTAAAAGAACAGTCCCGTAATTATTAACACAAGAAGCTGCAACTTTGAGTTTAAAAAAAGAAATAATAATAGTAATACTAGAAGAAACTATGGACGATTTAGAATTTCCAAACATCCCGTGTAGACATTAGATATAATCAAGGGGTGAATTAAGTCAAATTAATGTTATATGACATTAGATATAATCCGGGCACGCACCTCATAATCCGATAAAATTTACAAAACTCAAACACCCACTCCGATACGAGTTTAGAAATACTAAAATATCAAATTCCGATACCAATTCGTGCTTTAAATCATGATTTTACATTTTGAAAGGTTTCACAAATTTTTCCCAATTTCCCCACTTAAACTAGTTGGATGATGAAAATAGCAATGGATTCATGAAATATGATAATATTCGGGTGGAGAACACTTACCCCGACGATTTTTTTGAAAAACCCACGAAAAATCTCCCAAAGCTGAGGTCTACAACTCCCAAAATGGTAAAAATGGCTAACCCTCGATTTGTTATATTCTGTCTGCCCAGGGATTTGTGCATCGCGAACGCGGAGGAAGGATTGCGTTCACGAAGAAGAAAAATGAAGGCCCCAGGTTTCTCATTGTGAATGCGACAATGAGCTCGCGAACGCGGAGGAGGAGAGACAGAAACCTATGCGAACGCGTAGGGAAGGACGCGAACGCGAAGAGGAAAAATGCAGAGTTACGCGATCGCGGAGAAGAAAATTAGGCGACCAGCAGAAACTCTTCGCGAACATGGGATGTACTTCGCGATCGCGAAGAAGGGTATCAGACACTAGAAAACAACAGTTCAAAACAAGGGATAAATGACCCGTAGCCCACCCGGAACACACCCGAGGCCCCCGGGACCCCGTCTAAACACAAACAAATCATATAACCGAACATGGACTCGCTCGTGCGATCGAATCGCCAAAATAACACCTAGAACTACGAATTTAGCACCAAAACTCATGAATTTCTCACGAACATTTAAAAATTACTATCTTCTCAACCGGACGTCTGAATCACGCCAAACCAACTCTGATTTCTACCAAATTTCACAGACATGAATTAAATATTATATTAAACCTATACAGGGCTCCAAAACCAAAATACGGTCCTGATAGCAACGAGATCAAACATTAATCAATTTCCTTAAATCCTTAGAATTTTAGTCTTACAATTTTTCATCAAAAATTTATTTCTTGAGTTAGGGACCTCGAAATTCGATTCTGGGCACGCGGCTAGGTCCCATGTTTTATTACGGTCCCACGGGACCGTCGTACATGGGTCCGGGTCTGTTTACTCAAAACATTGATCAAAGTCAATTAAAATCACTTTTAAAGGCTAAAATTATCATTTTATCAAATTTCCACACAAGGGCTTTCCGGATACGCGTCCGGACTGCACACACAAATTAAGGAGCAATAAAATAAGGTTTTGAAGGCCTCGAAACACCGGATTGGTTTCTAAAACGCAAGATGGCCTTTTGGGGTCATTACAGGATTGAGGCATCTTTTTCTTTTTGGTCATCTCGAACCTTGTGCCTTGAGGTATAAACCTGCTCAGCACCAAAACAAACAAACGAACGAAATTTTTCTGCCCCAGTTTTCACTAGGAAAATTTCGTGTTATTTGTAGCAAAAACTCTATGCTACTTCATTATTGAAAGCAATAAAATTCGGGATTGGTGTACCCTGGTAAAACATGATTCTTTTTTATGATGGTGTCCCTTGATTGTCTAAATGGTGCCTCAACTAAGGACTGGTGTACCTTAATTTGGAAGATGCAGCTAGGGATTGGTGTACCCTCATACTGGTAAGGAGACTAGGGAGTTGAGACCCTATATCTGAAATAATATCAACTAGGGAGTGGAGACCTTATGTTGGAAAATAGACTATGGAGTGGAGATCCTACGTCTAAAATAAAATCAACTAAGGAGTGAAGACTCTATGTTGGAAAGGAGACTAGGGAGTGGAGACCCTATGTCCAAAATAAAATCAATTAGGGAGTGGGGACCCTATGTTAGAAAAGAGACTAAGGAGTGGGGACCCTATGCCTAAAACAAAAGAAACTAGGGAGTGGAGATCCTATATTGGAAAAGTTACTAGGGAGTGGAGACCCTATGTCTAAAATAAAATCAACTAGAGAGCGGAGGCCCTATGTTGAAAAGGTGACTAGGGAGCGGAGACCCTATATCTAAAACAAAATCAACTAGGGAGTGAAGATCTTATGTTAGAAAAGCGACTAGGGATTGGAGACCCTATGTCTAAAACAAAATCAACTAGGGAGTTGAGACCCTATGTTGGAAAAGAGACTAGGGAGTGAAGACCCTATGTCTGAAATAATATCAACTAGGGAGTGGAGACTCTATGTTTGAAAAGAGACTAGGGAGTGGAGATCCTATGTTTAAAATAAACATCAACTAGGGAATGGAGACCCTATGTTGGAAAATAAACCTGGGAGTGGAGACTCTATGTCTAAAATAAAATCAATTAGGGAGTGGGGACCCTATGTTGGAAAACACAGATAGGGATTGGAGACCCTAGACTACAATGATTTTGAATTTTCTTCCTTTTTTTCTTTTTATTAAGAGAAATGAGTATAATGCGGAAAAGAATTTGGAGAAGACTTCCCTTTTTTTGAGTGGTTGTTGCTGCAGAGATATTTCAATCTCCGCGCGATTTCTTTTTGGTTACATCTGCTTTTTGCAAGATTGTTTTGGATTACACCTGTTTCCTATGGTTCAAACAAATAACAATTTGTCAGTTTAAAACGGTGGTTGGTTTTACGGTCTTGAGTGTTTCAGTCACTTGATCTTGGTTGATTTTTTTTATGATGATTTCAATTGCAACTGGTTGCTTCCTGGATACCTATTGCATTTCTAGCCCCGGGGAATCTTTGGCTTTTCTAAACTTTGCCATGAACGGTTGGTCGCGTGGAAATTAAACTTTTTCAGCTTTAATTTTCCTTTGTGGGCACTTGATCACTTCTTTCTTCCCATTTTTAACTTCAGAGCATTGGGGAATCCTTGGCTTTTCAAATCTTGCCAATACGGTTAGTCGCGTGGGGCTCAACCTTTTCAACTTTATTTTGCCTCTTAGGGAACTTGACTTCTTTCTTCCCATTTTTAACTTCAGAGAATTGGTCTGATGACGCCAAGGGTTATTTTATGAATTAAGACTCCATTCTAGGCTTATTAGCCATAAAAAGATTGATTTTAACTACCTCGATTTGTGTGCACAGTCCGGGTGTGAAACTGGAAAGCTTTTATGTGAAAATATAAGAAATACTAATTTTTAGAATTTAAAGTTTGGTTTTAGCTGACTTGAGTCAAAATTTTGAGTAAACGGACCCGTATCAGTATTCCGACGATCCCGGGAGGTCCCAAGCCTTAGAAATCAATTTTTGAAAGAAATTATTTTGCTGAATTATTAATGAAATAAAGAAAAGAATTAATATTCGAAACCATCAGTATCAGGCTCATATTTTGGTTTCGGAGCCCTGTACGAATTTGTTATAGTATTTGAATACTATCTGTGAAATTTGGTGAGAATCAGAGTTTATTTGACGTGATTCGGACGTCTGATTGAGAAATAGTGAACTTTAAGTGTTCTTGAGAAAAATGATGAGTTTTGAGGTTTATTCATAGTCTTACATGTTATTTTTATGATTTGATTGCATGATCAAGTCCGTATGATATTTTTAGACTTGCGTGCATGTTTGGTTTGAAGCCCCGAGGGCTCGGGTGAGTTTCGGATACGCCACGGGGTATTTTTACACTTAGAAAAGTTTATTGTTTTGTTGCATCTGGTGCCCAACGATTTTGTGCTTCGCGATCGCGAAGGGTAAAATTCCAGTCATTTTTGTACTACACGAACGCGAAGTCTGTGCCGCAAACGCGAAGCATCGGTGGGATACCCTTCGAGAACGCGTACCGACTCATGCGAACACGATGTGTAAACTAGGCCTGGGGGAGGAGCCTGGATTTTCTTCTATGCGAACGCGACCATTGGGCCGCGATCGTGGGGGGCCCAGTTGCTAAAGCATCGCGAACGCGAGCAGGCTCACGCGATCGCGTAGAAGGCCTGCCCAGTCATATTTAAACACCGTTAAACACAGACAGAAACCTTTCTTTCACTATTTTTCGAACTACCAAGCCCTAAGGACGATTTTCTTCACCAAGGTTCATCCTTAAAGTGTAGGTAATAAATTCTAAACTCTACTCTTTCAATTACCCAATGTTTTTCATCACTTTTAAATCAAAAATCAAGAATTTTCATGGTGAATTGAGGGTTTGGGTAGAATTAGGAAATTTTGTAAAAATGAGATTTTGACCTCGAATTGAGGTCGGATTTCAAAACTAATTGCATATTAGGGCTCGGGGGTGAATGGGTAAACGAAATTTGGTCCGAACCCCGAGTTTGGAACAAGCGGGCCCGGGGGCGGATTTTAACTTTTTTTGAGAAAACTTAGGAAAATAATAAATTTTCAGTAAAATTGGTTCCTTTAGCATTAATTAATGATGTTAAAATATCTATGATTAGATTCGAATGTGTTGAAGGTGAATTCAAAAGGAAAGTGGTAATTGAGCAGTGAGTGGCCTACATAATTGAGGTAAGTATTGTGTCTAACCTTAGCTTGAAGGAATAGGTATTGTATGACTACTTGTTACCTGTTTGTTTGTTAAATATAATGTATAGGTGAGGTGACGAGTACCTATACGTTGTGGTCAGGTCATACCATGCGAGTAAATGCTATCTCTTGTTATTCTGGTTGTCTTAAAGCCCATCATTTGTGATTATTGTTGTTAGTGAAATGTTGAGAACATTGAGTTGAGATTGAAATGATAAAATGATGATAGTAACCATGATGAAATATTGATTTCTTGTGAAATTCCCTTGAGAACATTGAGTTGAGATTTAAATATTAAATGGTGATAAAAATTATGATAAAATACTGTGTCTCGTGAAATCCCCTTTTATGTTGTTGATGATTTGATGAGGTTGTGAGGAAGAGTGAAAATAACAAAGGGTGATGTCATGCATGATTTATTTATAAGGTGAGGAAGAGAGTAAAAGTACGAAGGGTGATGTCGTGCAAATATTAATTATGATCTGGTGAGGATGAGAGTAAAAGCACGAAGGGTGATGCCGTGTATTCTATTTATTATTTGGTGAGGCTGAGAGTAAAAGCACGAAGGGTGATGCCGTGCAAGTTTAATTTCTAATTTTAATTTCTAAAATTATTATTGATCACTATCTGTGTTTACCTTATTGTTTTCCTCATTCCTTATGTTGAAAATTCCCTATCGATTGCTCCCTTCCCATTAATTGCTGCTTACATTCTTCAATTGCTATTATTTCCTGTTAGCATGATTTCGATGTCCAGGTTTTATATGGTGTCTTGTCTTAGCCTCGTCACTACTTCGCCGAGGTTAGGCTCGACACTTACTCAGTACATGGGGTCGGTTGTACTGATACTATACTTTGCACTCTTTTGTGCAGAACCAGGTACTGACCAGAGTTAGCAGATATCAGTAGCTGCGCATTTTGTTCGGAGACACGAGGTAGATCTGCTGGCGTCCGCAAATTTTGGAGTCTTCTCTTAGTTTTATAGAGACTGTTTTACTACATTCGAAACAAATACATTATTTATTTCAGTCTATTATTTGTAGTATTCTTAGTAGTTCGTGAATTGTGACACCAGACCCTGGGGTAGTTTTACAGTTATATATTTAATTCGTGGTTCGGCTCAATTATTGATCTTTATTCGTATTTATTCTGAATTTTCCTATTATTTTTAAGTAACTTTAAAATAAAAATGGTTAGTAAATTTCTAATATCAGCTTGCCTATCAAGTATGGTGTTAGGCGCCATCACGATCCCGTGGTTTGGGAATTTGGGTCGTGACAAGTTGGTATCAGAGTCCTAGGTTGCATAGGTCTCACAATTCACTAACAAGCTTGATATAGTCTGAGGGGTCGGTACGGAGACGTCTGTACTTATCTCTCAGAGGCTATGAAGTTAGGAACAAACTCATTTTTATTTCTACTCTGTCACGCGATCCTTGGTATCTCAAATACTGATTGAACTCTTCTACTCTCTCGCAGATGGTGAGAACACGTGCTTCTTCTTCTGCTAACCAAGAATACAGTCTTCTAGCAACAACATCTCCTACTAGAGGCCGAGGCCGAGGCCGCGTCATAGGCCGAGGCAGGGGCAGGACTTAGCCCGTTGCACATACTGCAGCCCCAGATTGAAATTGAAGGGGGGGATCCATACCAGACCATTCCAGCTAGACTAGCTCAAGTTCTAGAGGGGTTTAATGCTACCCCGGTACTTCAGGATGCTTTGGTCCGATTAGTGGGCATTATGGAGAGTGTAGCCCAGACTGGCGCACTCCCTGTTGCAGCAGCCGCATCTCAGGCTGGAGGAGGGGTCCAAACTCCTGTTACCCACACTCCTACTCAGACTACTCCTCAGGTTCAGACCCCAGCAGCCAATCGAGTTGGGGTAATTTAGCCAGTAGCTGCAACCCCGATTGCTAATGGGGCAACTATGTCCACCGATGCTTTGTGGAGATTGGATAGGTTCACTAAGTTATTCCCTGTTCATTTCAGTGGTATGACTTAAGAGGATCCTCAGGAATTTCGTGATAGCTGTCATGAGGTACTTCGAAATATGAGTATCTTGGAGACCAATGGGGTCGATTTTGTTGTCTTTCAGATGACCGGTTCCGCCAAGAAATGGTGGACGGATTATTTGCTGACTAGACCAGTGGGGTCACCTGCTTTGACTTGGGATCAGTTTTCTCATATCTTTTTGGAGAAGTTTTTGCCTGTTACTACTCGAGAGGAGAAGCGTCATCATTTTGAGCGAATTCAGCAAGGCAGCATGACTGTGACCCAGTATGAGAATCGTTTTGTGGATTTGGCTAGACATGCTATTCTTTTGTTGCCTACAAAGAGAGAGAGGGTCAGGCGATTTATTGAGGGTCTTGCTCATCCCGTTAGGTTGCAAATGGCCAAAGAGACAGGGACTGAGATTTCTTTTCAGGATGCGCCAAATGTGGCCAGGAGGGTTGAGTCGGTTCTTGGGATGGGAGGTCAGGGATCAGACAAGAGGCCTCGCCATTCCGATGGTTTCAGTGGTGCCTCATCTGAAGGCAGGATTAGTTTCAGCAGAGGCCATTCTTCCAGGCCATTCCATTCAGCACTTCAGGCTTCACATGGTACCTTAGGTGGTCGCGGTTCTTATACGCCTCCTTCTACTCAGCCAGCCTTCAATGTACCATCAGCTCCTATCAGTGCACCTCCCCTCTATAGTGTTCAGGGTGGTTATACTGGTCGACAAGGTTAGTTTGCCGGCCAGTGGTCTCAGCAGCCGAGGTCTTGTTACACTTGTGGTGACCCGAGGCACATTTCCAGATATTGTCCTCGCGCGTCGGATAATTCTCAGTATCAGAATTCTCGTGCTATAGTTCCAGCACCGCCTGCCCAGCCAACCAGAGGTAGGGGTCAGGTAGCTAGAGGTAGAGGACAGATTGTTAAAGGTGGAGGTCAGGACGCTAGAGGTGGAGGTCTGCCCGCTAGAGGTGGAGGTCTTCCCATCATAGTTTCTCCCAAAGACATGGTTCAGAGTGGTGGAGCCCAGCCCCAATTATATGCATTTCCAGCTAGACCCGAGGCGGAGTCCTCCGATGCTGTCATTACAGGTATCATTTGAGTTTGTAATAGAAATGTCTCAGTTTTGTTTGATCCGGGGTCTACTTAGTCTTATGTTTAATCCTACTTTGCCTTGTATTTGGTTGTGCCCCGTGATTCTTTGAGTGTCCTAGTTTATGTGTCTACGCTGGTGGGAAAGGCTATTATTGTAGATTGTGTATATTGTTCGTGTGTATTCATTATTGAGGGTCTTGAAACTAGTGTAGACCTGTTGTTTCTTGACATGGTCGATTTTGATGTCATATTGGGCATGGATTGGTTGTTACCTTATTATGCCATCTTGGACTGTCACGCCAAGACAATTACTTTAGCTTTGCTTGGATTGCCTCGGTTAGACTGGAAAGGGACTCCTGGTCATTCTCCCAGCAGAGTGATTTCTTATGACAAGGCTTGTCGCATGGTTGAGAAGGGATGTTTGGCTTATTTGGCTCATATTCGTGATTCTGATGCCGAGATTTCTTCAATAGAGTCAGTGCCCATTGTTCGGGAATATGATGACCCAAGGGATCATTTTTTGAATTAAAACTCCGTTCTAGTCTTATTAGCCATAAAAAGACTAATTTTAATTACCTCGATTTGCGTGCGTAGTCCGGGCGTGAAACCAGAAAGTTTTTATGTGAAAATATAAGAAATAATAATTTTTAGAATTAAAATTTGGTTTTAGTTGAATTGAGTTAACATGTTTAGTAAACGGACCCGGATTTGTTTTCCAACGATCCCGGGAGATCCACAGTAAAATTGGGACTTGGATACGCGAAAATGAATTCCGAGGTCCCAAGCCTTAGAAATCAATTTTTGAAAGAAATTGTTTTGCTGAATTATTAATGAAATAAAGAAAAGAATTAATGTTTGAAACCATTGGTATCAGGCTCGTATTTTAGTTCCGGAGCCCGGCACAGATTTGTTATAGTATTTGAATACTAACTGTGAAGTTTGGCGAGAATCAGAGTTTATTTGACGTGATTCGGACGTCCGGTTGAGAAAGAGTGAAATTGAAGTGTTCTTGAGAAAAATAATGAGTTTTGAGGTTTAATTCATAGTTTTACATGTTATTTTCATGATTTGATCGCACTAGTAAGTCCGTATGATGTTTTTAGACTTGCGTGCATGTTTGGTTTAGAGCCCCGAGGGCTCGGGTGAGTTTCGAATAGGTTTGGGTTGTGTTGCGCTCGTTCTTTCTTATGCTTCGACGTCGTTTCTTCAAGCATGAATGATATCATATTGAGCAAATGAGCTCTGATTTCTATTTTTATTGAAGCATTAGATCCGTATCATAATTACGGACCTGTATCCAAAATAATCATCGAATTTGGACATCGTATGAGGATTTTATGGTTATTTTACTAAGAATTAGGTTGCCAGATTTTTCAGATTAATTACGAAATTACCACTGTCGGCGTATTAAAAATCTGCACTATTTGCAAATATTAAAACCTACATATCTCATTCATTATAAGGTTAAATTGAGTGATTCAAAAGCCTAACTTGACCAGAAGTTCAAAAGGAATCCATCGGAGACATAAAAATCAAGTTTTGGGATCGTTTGATACAAGAAACAAGGCAGAATACCTGACTGAAAAATATATAAAACTAGGGCTTGTTCATTCGGTTATATTTTGAGTTGGGGAGCTCGAATTTGGGTGATTTTCACCATAGGGATTGAGGTAAGTTTTCTATACTCGTTTTTTTAGTTATATTTCAATTACCCAATATTTTTCATCACTTTTAAATCAAAAACTAATACTTTTTATGGTAATTATTGAAGGCTTGGGTAGAATTAGGAAATTTTATAAAAATCGAATCTTTACCTCGAATTGATGTTGGATTTCGAAAATAATTGTATAGTCGGGCTCATGGGTGAATGGGTAAACGTAATTTGGTCCGAACCCCGAGTTTGGACCAAGCGGGCCCGCGGTCGGGTTTTAACTTTTTTTTGAGAAAACTTAGGAAAAATTATAATTTTCAGTAAATTTAGTTTCTTTAGCATTAATTAATGATATTAAGTTAATTATGTTAGATTCGAGTGTATTGGAGGTGAATTCAAGAGGAAAAGCTATAATTGAACAATGAGTGGCCTGCAAAATTGAGGTAAGTTCTTGGTTTAACCTTGACTTGAGGGAATATGAATCTCCAACTAAATTGTTATGTTCAATTTGCATGTGTGTGGTGTCTAGGTGTGGTGACGAGTATCTATGCACCACCAAATTGTCTGCTTATATGATCCCTTCCCCGTTTCCAGTATCATTGCTTCATGTTTTAATTGTTTCATGTTTATTGTTGTTTTTTATGGTTACTTGGCTTGTTATTTATTGTTAAGTCTTGTTGAAATTATATTTGGAAAAGTATTAGCGTTCTCCTTGGTTTTATGGTGGTACATAAAGTTTGAGTGAGTTGACATTGTTTTATATATATACACACACACACACACACACACACACACACACACACTCTTGCTGGTTGCATTTTTGTGATAATATTGATGAGTTTATGAGAAGTACAGTTTTTTGTTTACAATTGTTGAGATAAACGTGTTGTGAGAGGCTTGGCCTGAATTGTGAAAGTTTTTGATAAATAAATCAACTGATAGTGATAAGGGTGGACAATATGATAATAATAAGGGCGGACAGGGGAAATAAATGATAGTGATAAGGGTGGACAGGGGAAATAAATGATAGTGATAAGGGTGGACAGGGGAAATAAATGATAGTGATAAGGGTGGACAGGAGAAATAAATGATAGTGATAAGGGTGGACATGAGAAATAAATGATAGTGATAAGGGTGGACCGAGGAAATAAATGATAGTGATAAGGATGGACATGTGGGATCGGGTTGCACGCCGCAACAAGACAGTGATGAGGGAGAATATTTATATTTTACTGATTTTAATTACAAAAATTTGAAAACTTTATTGTTTTACTCTACTGTTTCTTATATTATGCACATACAATTATTTTAAAGTAAAGTTTGGAAATTGTGTGGGATCTTGGTCACAGCTGAGGCCTGGAATAGGCGACTGAGTTATTTTATTTATTTATTGTTGCAATTTTATTTTCTTGTTTGCGTAGGATTGTTTTATTACTTTATTATATACATATATTGTCGCAGGTTAAGTTATAATTGCCCCGCCTTAGTCTCGTCACTACTTAGTCGAGGTTAGGCTCGGCACTTACTCAGTACATGGGGTCGGTTGTACTGATACTACATTCTGCACTCTTTTGTGCAGATCTAGGTATCGGCCAGCAGTAGAGATTTTAGTGGAAACTATCTATTATCCGGAGACACGAGGTATATCTGCCGCCGTTCGAAGATCCCGAGAGTCTTCTCTTAGCCGTAGAGACTGTTTTATAATTTTCCTAAAAAATTATATATTTTTTTCCAGCCCATTAATTGTAGTAATCTTTATTAGTTCGTGAATTGTGACACCACATCCTGGGGTAGTCTTAGAGTTATTTATATAATTAGTTTGTGGCTCGGTTTATTTATTTGTTTATTATTTTATATTTGGAGTTATTCCTTGGAAACCATTAGATTAAGTTTACTTTAAATCTATTTTATTATGTTTAAATGGATAATCAAAGGAAAATAGCTAATCGAACTCTAACATTGGCTTGCCTAGCAAGTGTGGTGTTAGGCGCCATCACGATCCCTAAGGTTGGGAATTTGGGTCGTAACAAGTTGGTATCAGAGCACTAGGTTGCTTAGGTCTCACAATTCATGAACAAACTTGGTAGAGTCTGAAGGATCGGTACAGAGGCGTCTGTACTTATCTTTTAGAGGCTATGAAGTTAGGAATAATTTTACTTCTATTCTAATTTATCGTGCGAATTTATTCTACCATTGATGATTGAACTTGCCTATTCTCGTCCTCTCAGAAATCTTGACAACGCGCAAAGCGTCTACAATCACATAGGAGATGAAGCCCCAATGACGGCTACGATTAGGGGAAGACAGAAGCAGAGCTCAGTCTAGGCAAACGAGTTATGCTGATCGTAAGGTTCGTGATGTGACATTCATGGTTGGAGAGAGGGTATTGCTATATGTGTCGCCCATGAAAGGTGTTATGAGGTTTGGAAAGAAGGGTAAGTTGAGCCCTAGGTATATCGGGCTGTTTGAGATTCTTGATAGAGTGGGGGAGGTAGCTTATAGACTTGCGTTGCCTCTAGGGTTATCCTCAGTTCATCCAATATTCCACTTGTCTATGCTCTGGAAATATCATGGTGACCCGTCCCACGTGTTATATTTTAGCTCTGTCCAGTTGGACAAAGACTTGACTTATGAGGAGGAACCGGTAGCCGTTCTAGACCGGCAGGTTCGTCAGTTGAGGTCAAAGAGTTTTCCTTCAGTTCGAGTGCAATAGAAAGGTCAGCCCATTAAGGCAGCGACTTGGGAGTCCAAGTCGGACATGCAGAGTAGATATCCACATTTTTTTGCCAATTCAAGTAATTTTCTATGTCCGTTCGAGGACGAACGTTTGTTTTAGAGGTGGAGATTATGATGATCCAAGGAGTCATTTTATAAATTAAAATTCCGTTCTAGGCATATTAGCCATAAAAAGACTAATTTTAATTACCTCGATTTGCATGCGCAGTTCGGGCATGAAACCAGAAAGTTTTTATGTGAAAATATAAGAAATAATAATTTTTAGAATCAAAATTTGGTTTTAGTTGACTTGAATCAACATTTTTAGTAAACGGACCCGGACCTGTGTTCCGACGATCCAGGGAGATCCGCAGTAAAATATGGGACTTGGTCGTATGCGCGGAAATGAATTCTCGAGGTCCCAAGCCTTAGAAATTAATTTTTGAAAGAAATTATTTTGCTGAATTATTAATGAATTAAGGAAAAGAATTAATGTTTGAAACCATTGGTATCGGGCTCGTATTTTGGTTCCGGAGCCAGGTACAGATTTTTTATAGTATTTGAATACTAACTGTGAAGTTTGGTGGGAATCGGAGTTTATTTGACGTGATTCAGACGTCCAGTTGAGAAAGAGTGAAATTGAAGTGTTTTGAGAAAAATGATGAGTTTTGAGGTTTAATTCATAGTTTTACATGTTATTTTCATGATTTGATCGCACAAGTAAGTCCGTATGATATTTTTAGACTTGCGTGCATGTTTGGTTTAGAGCCTCGTGGGCTCGGGTGAGTTTCGAATAGGTTTGGGTTGTGTTGCGCTCGTTCTTTCTATGTTTTAGCGTCTTTTCTTCAAGCATGAATGATATCATATTGAGCAAATGAACTCTGATTTCTGTTTTGATTGAAACATTAGATCCGTATCGTAATTACGGACCCGTAGCCAAAAGAATCGTCTATTTTGGACATCGTATGAGGATTTTTGGTCATTTTACTAAGAATTAAGTTGCCAGATTTTTCAGATTCATTACGAAATTGCCACTGTCGGCGTATTAAAAATCTGCAATATTTGCAAATATTAAAACCTACATATCTCATTCATTATAAGGTCAAATTGAGTGATTCAAAAGCCTAACTTGACCAAAATTTCACAAGGAATCCATTGGAGACATAAAAATCGAGTTTTGGGATCTTTTGGTACGAGAAAAAAAAAGGCAGAATACCTGGCTGAAAAATATATAAAACTAGGGCTTGTTAATTCAGTCATATTTTGAGTTGGGGAGCTCGGATTTAGGTGATTTTTGCCATAGGGATTGGGGTAAGTGTTTTATACTCTTTTTTTGGTTATATTTCAATTACCCAATATTTTTCATCACTTTTAAATTAAAAACTAAGAATTTTTATGGTAAAAATTGAAGGTTTGGGTAGAATTAGGGAATTTTGTAAAAATCGAATCTTTACCTCGAATTGAGGTTGGATTTCGAAACTAATTGTATATTCGGGTTCGTGGGTGAATGGGTAAACGTAATTTGGTCCGAACCCCAAGTTTGGACCAAGAGGGCCCGGGGTCGGGTTTTAACTTTTTTTGAGAAAACTTAGGAAAATTATAAATTTCAGTAAAGTTAGTTCCTTTAGCATTAATTAATGATATTAAGTTAATTATGATTAGATTCGAGTGTATTGGAGGTGAATTCAAGAGGAAAAGCTATAATTAAACAGTGAGTGGCCTGCGAAATTGAGGTAAGTTCTTGGTTTAACCTTGACTTGAGGGAATAGGAATCCCCAACTAAATTATTATGTTCAATTTGCATGTGTGTGGTGTCTAGGTGAGGTGACGAGTATCTATGCACCACCAAATTGTCTACTTATATGATCCCTTCCCCGTTTCTAGTATAATTGCTTCGTGTTTTAATTGTTTCATGTTTATTGTTGCTTTTTTTATGGTTACTTGGCTTGTTATTTATTGTTAAGTCTTGTTCCAATTATATTTGGAAAAGTATTAGTGTTCTCCTTGGTTTTATGGTGGTACATAAAGTTTGAGTGAGTTGACATTATTTTACGATATATATATATATATATATATATATATATATATATATATATATATATATATATATATATATATATATACACACACACACACACACACACACACACTCTTGCTGGTGGCATTTTTGTGATAATATTGATGAGTTTATGAGAAGTATAGTTTTTTTACAATTGTTGAGATAAACGTGTTGTGAGAGGCTTGGCCTGAATTGTGAAAGTTTTTGATAAATAAATCAATTGATAGTGATAAAGGTGGACAATATGATAGTAATAAGGGCGGCCAGGGGAAATAAATGATAGTGATAAGGGTGGACAAGGGAAATAAATGATAGTGATAAGGGTGGACAGGAGAAATAAATGATAGTGACAAGGGTGGACATGGGAAATAAATGATAGTGATAAGGGTGGATAGAGGAAATAAATGATAGTGATAAGGATGGACAGGTGGGAATTGGTTGCACGCCGCAACAAGACAGTGATGAGGGAGAATATTTATGTTTTACTGATTTTAATTACAAAGATTTGGAAACTTTATTGTTTTGCTCTACTGTTTCTTATATTATGCACATACGACTGTTTTAAAGTAAAGTGTGGAAATTTATGTGGGATCTTGGTCACAGTTGAGGCCTGGAAGAGGCGACTGAGTTATTTTATTTATTCATTGTTGCAGTTATATTTTCTTCTTTGCGTAGGATTGTTTTATTACTTTATTATATACATATATTGTTGCAGGTTAAGTTATAATTTCCCCGCCTTAGCCTCGTCACTATTTCGTCGAGGTTAGGCTCGGCACTTACTCAGTACATGGGGTTGGTTGTACTGATACTACACTCTGCACTCTTTTGTGCAGATCTAGGTACTGGCCAGCAGTAGAGATTTTAGTGGCAACTATCTATTATCCGGAGACACGAGGTATATCTGCCGCCATTCGCAGATCCCGAGAGTCTTCTCTTAGTCGTAGAGACTGTTTTATAATTTTCCTAAAAAATTATATATATATTTTTAGCCCATTAATTGTAGTATTCTTTATTAGTTCGTGAAATGTGCCACCAGTCCCTGAGGTAGTCTTAGAGTTATTTATATAATTAGTTCGTGGTTCGGTTTATTTATTTGTTTATTATTTTATATTTGGAGTTATTCTTTGGAAACCATTAGATTAAGTTTACTTTAAATTTATTTTATTATCTTTAAACGGATAATCAAAGAAAAATAGCTAATCGAACTCTAACATTGGCTTGCCTAGCAAGTGTGGTGTTCGGCGCCATCACGATCCCTAAGGTTGGGATTTTGGGTTGTGACAGGGAATTTATCGAAGTGTTTCCTACAGACCTTCCGGGAATGCCACCTGACAGGGATATCGATTTTTGTATTGATGTTGCTCCGGGCACTCCGACCATTTCCATTCCTCCATATCGGATGCCCCACCAGAATTGAAGGAATTGAAAGAACAGTTGCAAGACCTGCTTGATAAGGGGTTCGTCAGGCCTAGTGTCTCACCCTGGGGTGCACCGGTCTTGTTCGTGAAGAAGAAGTATGGATCGATGAGGATGCGTATAGATTACCGGCAGTTGAATAAAGTTACTATCAAGAATAAATATCCATTGCCAATAATTGATGATTCATTTGATCAGCTTCAGGGTGCCAGGGTGTTTTCAAAAATTGATCTGAGATCGGGCTACCATCAGTTGAGGATCAGGGCGTTCTATGTTCCTAAAACAGCCTTTCGGACAAGGTATGTGCACTATGAATTTTTGTGATGTCTTTTGGCTTGACTAATGCCCCCAGCAGCCTTTATGGATTTGATGAATCGAGTTTTGAAGCCTTATCTGGATTCCTTCGTAATCGTGTTCATTGATGATATTCTTATATACTCCCGCAGTCGGGAGGAGCATGAGCAGCACCTCCATATAACACTCCAGACTTTGAGGGATAATAAGTTGTATGCAAAATTTTCAAAATGTGAGTTTTGGTTAGACTCAGTACCTTTCTTGGGTCACGTCGTATCAGCAGAGGGTATTCAGGTGGATTCTAAGAAGATAGAGGCAGTCAAGAACTGTCCTAGACCCACTTCAGCCATAGAAATCAGGAGCTTTTTAGGTTTGGTGGGATACTACCGTCGTTTTGTGGAGGGATTCTCGTCTATAGCCGCCTCGATGACGAGATTGACTTAGAAAGGTGCCCTATTTAAATGGTCGGATGAGTGTGAGGCGAGCTTCCAGAAGCTCAAGACAGCCTTGACTTCAACACCTGTATTAGTGTTACCATCAGGTTCAGAATCTTTCACGGTATATTGTGATGCTTCCCGTGTTGGGTTGGGAGCGATATTGATGCAAGAGGGCAGGGTGATAGCATATGCGTCTCGACAGTTAAAGATTCATGAGAAGAATTATCTTGTTCATGACTTAGAGTTGGCACCCATTGTTCATGCATTGAAAATATGGAGGCACTATCTTTATGGCATGCCATGTGAGGTTTACACGGATCATCGTAGCCTCCAGTACTTTTTCAAGCAAAAGGATCCTAATTTGAGACAGAGGAGATGGTTAGAGTTATTGAAATATTATGACATCACTATATTGTATCATCTGGGAAAGGCCAATGTGGTGGCTGATGCATTGAGTAGAAAATCATAAGTATGGAAGCCTTGCATGTATTCTAGTTAGTGAGAGACCGTTAGCTTCAGACATTCAGACATTGGCTAATCAGTTCGTGAGGTTAGATATTTTGCCCAGCCATGTTCTAGCTTGTATAGTTGCTCGGTCTTCCTTATTCGAGCGTATCAAAGATCGGTAGGATGATGAACCGCATTTGATGGTCCTTAGGGACACAGTTCGGCATGGTGGTGCCAAGAAAGTTACAGTTGGAGATGACAGTGTTTTGAGGATGCTGAGTCGTATATGTGTGCCAAATGTTGATGGCCTTCGTGAGTTGATCCTTGAGGAGGCTCACAGTTCTAAGTCTCCTATTCACCAGGTGCTGCCAAGATGTAACAAGACTTGAGACAGAACTATTGGTGGAGAAGGATGAAAAAGGATATTGTTGCTTATGTGGATCGTTGTTTGAATTGTCAATAGGTGAAATATGAGCATCAGCGACCCGGTGGTTTACTTCAGCAGATAGAGATTCCTGAGTGGAAGTGGGAGCGTATCACTATGGACTTCGTTGTTGGATTCCCACAGACTCAGAGGAATTTCGACGCCGTTTGGGTTATTGTGGATAGGCTGACTAAATCAGCACATTTCATTCCAGTGGCAAGTACTTACACTTCGGAGCGGTTGGCAGAGATATATATTCGAGAGATTGTTCGCCTTCACGGTGTGCCCGTGTCTATCATTTCTGATCGAGGTATGCAATTTACCTCGCACTTTTGGAGGGCAGTTCAGCGAGAGTTGGGTAACCAAGTTGAGCTGAGCACAACATTTCATCCTCAGACGGACGGTTAGTCCGAGTGTACTATTCAGATTTTAGAGGATATGCTCTGTGCTTGTGTTATCGACTTTGGAGGTTCTTGGGATCAATTCTTGCCGTTAGTGGAGTTTTCCTACAATAATAGTTACCAGTCGAGCATTCAAATGACTCCCTATGAGGCATTATATGGTAGACGGCGTAGATCGCCAGTTGGGTGGTTTGAGCCAGGAGAGGCTGAGTTATTGGGTACATACTTAGTTCAAGAGGCCTTAGATAAGGTCAAGATTATACAGGATCGACTTCATGTATCTCAGTCTAGGAAAAAGAGTTACGTCGATCATAAGGTTCGGGATGTGGTGTTCATGGTTGGAGAACGAGTATTACTTCGAGTATCGCCCATGAAGGGTGTCGTGAGATTTGGGAAGAAGGGCAAGTTGAGCCCTAGGTATATCGGACCATTTGAGATTCTTGATAGAGTGAGAGAGGTAGCTTATAGACTTGCGTTGCCTCCAGGATTATCCTCCGTTCATCTGATATTTCACTATGCTCCGGAAATATCATGGTGACCCGTCCCACATGTTAGATTTCAGCTCTGTCCAATTGGACAAAGATTTGACTTATAAGGAGGAACCGGTAGCCATTTTAGACCGGCAGGTTCATTAGTTGAGGTCTAAGAGTTATCTTTCAGTTCGTGTGCAGTGGAAAGGTCAGCCCATTGAGGCAGCTACTTGGGAGTCCGAGTCGGACATGCAGAGTAAATATCCACACTTTTTTGCCAATTAAGGTAATCTTATATGTCCGTTCGAGGACGAACGTTTGTTTTAGAGGTGGAGATTGTGATGACCCAAGGGGTCATTTTATGAATTAAGACTCCGTTCTAGGCTTATTACCCATAAAAAGATTAATTTTAACTACCTCGATTTGCATGCACAGTCCGGGCGTGAAACCAAAAAGATTTTATGTGAAAATATAAGAAATTTTAATTTTTAGAATTTAAAGTTTGGTTTTAGTTGGCTTGAGTCAAAATTTTGAGTAAACGGACCCGCATCCGTATTTCGACGATCTCGGGAGGTCCGTATTAAAATATGGGACTTGGGCATATGCCCGGGACTGGATTCCGAGATCCCAAGCCTTAGAAATCAATTTTTGAAAGAAATTGTTTTGCTGAATTATTAATGAAATAAAGAAAAGAATTAATGTTAGAAACCATTGGTATCGGGCTCTTATTTTTGTTCCGGAGCGCGGTACAAATTTGTTATAGTATTTTAATACTATTTGTGAAAGTTGGTGAGAATCGGAGTTTATTTGACGTGATTCGGACGTACGGTTAAGAAATAGTGAACTTTAAGTGTTCTTGAGAAAAATGATGAGTTTTGAGGTTTAATCCATAGTCTTACATGTTATTTTTATGATTTTATCGCACGATCAAGTTTGTATGATGTTTTTAGACTTGCGTGCATGTTTGGTTTGAAGCCCCGAGGGATCGGGTGAGTTTCGGATAGGCCACGGGGTAATTTTTACACTTAGAAAAGTTTGTTGTTTTGCTGCATCTGGTTCCCAGCGATTTTGTGCTTCGCGATCGTGAAGGGTAAAATTCCTGGGAGTCATTTTTGTACTACGCGAACGCGAAGTTTGGGCTGCGAATGCAAAGCATCGGTGGGATTCCCTTCGCGAATGTGTGCCGACTCATGCGAACGCGTTGAGTAAACTGGGCCTGGGGGAGGAGCATGGGTTTTCTTCTATGCAAACACGACCATTGGGCCGCAATCGCGGAGGGACCAATTGGTAAAGTATCGCGAATGCGGGCAGGCTCACGCGATCGCGTAGAAGGCCTGCCCAGTCATATTTAAACACTGTTAAATACGGACAGAACCCTTTCTTTCACTATTTTTCGAACTACCAAGACCTAAGGACGATTTTCTTTACCAAAGTTTATCCCCAAAGTGTAGGTAATCAATTCTAAACTCTACTCTTTCAATTACCCAATGTTTTTCATCACTTTTAAATAAAAAATCAAGAATTTTCATGGTAAAAATTGAGGGTTTGGGTAGCATTAGGAAATTTTTTCAAAATGGGATTTTGACCTCGCATTGAGGTCGGATTTCGAAACTAATTGCATATTCGGGATCGGGGGTGAATGGGTAAACAGAATTTGGTCCGAACCCCGAGTTTGGATCAAGCGGGCCCGGGGGCGGGTTTTAACTTTTTTTTTTTAGAAAACTTAGGAAAATTATAATTTTTCAGTAAAGTTGGTTGCTTTAGCATTAATTAATGATGTTAAACTAATTATGATTAGATTCGAATGTGTTGGAGGTGAATTCAAAAGGAAAAGCGGTAATTGAGCAGTGAGTGGCCTGCGGATTTGAGGTAAGTGTTGTGTCTAACCTTAGCTTGAGGGAATAGGTATTGTATGACTACTTGTTACCTGTTTGTTTGTTAAATCCAATGTATAGGTGAGGTGACGAGTACCTATACGTTGTAGTTAGGTCATACCATGCGAGTAAATGCTATCTCTTGTTATTCTGGTTGTCTTAAATCCCATCATCTGTGATTATTACTGTTAGTGAAATATTGAGAACATTGATTTGTGATTGAAATGATAAATGATGATAGTAACCATGATGAAATATTTATTTCTTGTGAAATTCCCTTAAGAACATTGAGTTGAGACTGAAATATTAAATGGTGATAGAAATTATGATGAAATACTGTTTCTCGTGAAATCCCCTTTTATGTTGTTGATGATTTGATGAGATTGTGAGGAAGAGAATAAAGCACGAAGGGTGATGTCGTGCATGACTTAATTATATTGCGAGGAAGAGTGAAAAGCACGAAGGGTGATGTCGTGCATGAAATATATATAAGTTAAGGAAGAGAGTAAAAGCACGAAGGGTGATGCGGTGCAATTCTTAATTATGATCTGGTGAGGATGAGAGTAAAAGCACGAAGGGTGATGCCGTGTATTCTTTTTATTATTTGGTGAGGCTGAGAGTAAAATCACGAAGGGTGATGTCGTGCAAGTTAATTTCTATCTTTAATTTCTAAAATTATTGTTGATCACTATCTGTGTTTACCTTATTGTTTTCCTCATTCCTTATGTTGAAAATTCCCTATCGCATTCTCCCTTCCCATAAATTGTTGTTTACATTCTTCAATTTCTATTATTTCTTGTTAGCATGATTTCGATGTCCAGGTTTTATGTGGTGTCTTGTCCTAGCCTCGTCACTACTTCGCCGAGGTGAGCTGAGGCACTTACTCAGTACATGTGGTCGGTTGTACTGATACTACACTTTGCACTCTTTTGTGCAGAACCAGGTACTAACCAGAGTTAGGAGATATCAGTAGCTGCGTATTTTGTTCGGAGACATGAGGTAGATCTGTTGGCATCCGCAGATTCCTGGAGTCTTCTCTTAGTTTTATAGAGACTGTTTTACTACATTCTAAATAGATATATTATTTATTTCAGCCCATTATTTGTAGTATTCTTAATAGTTCATGAATTGTGACACCAGACCCTGGGGTAGTTTTACAGTTATATATTTAGTTCGTGGTTCGGCTCAATTATTGATCTTTATTCGTATTTATTTTGAATTGTCCTATTATGTTTAAGTAACTTTAAAAGAAAAATGGTTAGTAAATTTCTAATATCGGCTTGCCTAGCAAGTATGGTGTTAGGCGCCATCGCGATCCCGTGGTTTGTGAATTTGGGTCGTGACAATTGGGGAATCCTTGGATTTTCAAACCTTTCCACGACGGTTAGTCGTGTGGGACTCAAACTTTTCAACTTTATTTTGCCTTTGTGGGCATTTGACTTTGATTTCCTTCTTTCTAGAGTTTTTGATTTCAAAATATTAGCCACCATGGCCAGTCGGGGTTGACTTGTTTCCCCTGTCGAGGTTGGGTGTATTTTTAGATATTAGCTTGCATCAAACGAGAGCCCTGTGAATTAGTCTTGTCGTACCTTCTTTGCCTTATTTTGGAACAGAGTTAGACCGAAAGGGATTGAAAGAAAAACAAACATTGAATGGTAAATGAGTTTAAACAAAAGGTGTTCCTTTCGGGGAAAGGAAAGAAAGACTTATCTGGAGTACACGCGGACTTCAATGAACAATGACATGACTTTTGTACTGGATGCTTGATTTATGTAAATCGTCCAACTCTCATAAATTCATCACAACCTTTTCCTCGAAACAGAGAAATCTTGCCCACGACTATCAATACCAATTTTGTGAAGATCCTCTTTTCGATTAGTAGTACCCTTTGCGGGTTTTCACCAGCTGACCTCTCTCATTTCTCTTCTTACCATCGCCTTATAGTGCTATTTGTGAATTTTCATTAACAAAGACTCTCTCATTTTTAATTTCTCTGCTCTCCATCGTCCAATGGTGCCCTTGAGGGTTTTCACCAACAAGACTCTTTCATTTTATTTCTATTCTTTTGGTTGCATCATATCCAAGTAACTGTATCCTCCCATTTTTAACCTCTTTTCCAATTGATTAGAAGGACTTGAACATGATTTAGGGTAAAAAGAATTTGGATTGAATTACAACTTTGGAACCTTTCAGGCGAAACTATGGTTGAACCATTATAACTTCTACACCAGTTTCAACTATTGGGGAAATGTGGATTCTTATTTTTGTGTGACTGAACCCCAAAGAGATGCTGCCTACGTATCTGTTCGGAATCAGGTTGAACGTAGTTCAATGAAATTTGTTCTTGATTTTCTTGCGTTTTCTTTTTCTTCTGTTTCATTTCTTTTCATTTTCTTTTTCCTTTCCTTTTTCCTTTTTTCATTTTTCATTTCATTTTCTTTTCTTTTTTTTTGTTTTTTTTCTTTTTCATTTTCATTTCATTTCATTTTATTTTTTCTTTGTTTTTTTCAATAAAACTTCAAGCTCCAAAGAGGGTAATCAAATAAAGTGAACCGGCTCAAAGGGTTTGAAAAAGGTGGATAGTATTTGGATAATGAGAAAGAAAGCCTTGTTCATCCCAACTAGAGAACATTAATGCTATACAGATGATCAAACATAGTACCTTTTAACTGCTGATGCGAGGCTAGAATTCATAGTTTAACATGTTATATGCCCTACATTTTATGTGCGTTAATGATAAAAATACACTTTTTATTTGCATAATAGAGTCTATTTCATGTGTAGGTGAATTGGAGATGGAAACCGAGCTAAATGGATGCAAATACGTCAAAAATACGCTTAAGAGGCGAAGAGGGAACACCCTGGCATTAAGGGGGCGTTTGGCCCCTAAAGCCAGGCAGCCCCTGGCGTTAGGGGGGCGTTAGAGCCCAAACGCCAGGCCTGCTGGCGTTAGGGGGGGCGTTTGAGCCCAAACGACCGGGGTCCCAAGTTCGGTCAATTCCAAGTTTTGACGAGTTTAAGGGTTTCCCGGTTGAAATAGAAGTCTCCTACACGTTTAGGGTTTGTCCTAAACATATAAATAGACCCCAAAAACACAACTTAAGAGGAGATTCAAAGAGAGATTTGAAGAGGGGATTCGAAGAGACGGACGGCAAGACATCAATTTGTACAGATTTTCTTCATTACTTTGTAGTTTCATTATGCAAGTTATTTTAGAGTTGATTCTTTTGAACATGTTTAGCTAACTTATTTAATCTATGGTTTTGGTAGAACCCGTTGGAGGATAAACTTATTGTGATATTAATATAGTTCTAATTGGTTGATTAATCTCTATTTGTTCAACTAAGTTCTTGTTGTAGTTAATTGAATGGCCATCAATTAGCTGTGCCTATTTATTATGTATCTACTTGAGAGAGAGTGCATATTTAGGTAGTTGTTTGAACAACATCACTCCCGGAGTATAGACGAAAGTCATAACCGAGGGTTTAGAGGTTGGATTAGAGATAACGATACCTCGGGTGCAATCTAAAGTGAACTGTAATGCAATCTAGCTAGCGTAACTTGAGAGAGTGCGTCTAGTAAATTATCATAATTACTTGAGAGAGATTTATGGTAGATAGAGTGTTCATGATTGATAAAGACAACTAATCAAGCTATATAAAGTATCCGAGAAGTAAATTCACCGACGGGGGAAACCATAACCTTACATATTTATTACAATTGTTTACACCTTAGCGTAGTTAACCTTTAGTTTTAATCTTTAGTGTTAGTAATTTAAATAATATCAAGTGACAGTTGAGTATTCTAACAGATTGCTTGATACGTAAATTCCCTATGGGATGGACTCTGGGCATAATACCTCGAATTATATTTGCAACGCCCGCTTAGTGTTTTATTAGACATAGTTGAGCGTGATCAAATTTTGGCGCTGTTGCCGGGGATCATATCAAATTTTTTTTTTTAGTATTTGATTTTTATTTTCTTTATTTTAGATTTATTTGTTAAAACATGGAATCATGGAACTATGAGAGTTTGGATGTTGGTAATTCTACTTTTGATCCTCATTATGCATATTATGGAGGAAACTACCCAGAGCAAAATTATCAAAATCTTCCCGAGAGCGAGTTATGTGCACCAACTCAATCTTATGTGTGGAATGAGTGTGATATGTGTGGTGGTCAAGATGGTCACTTTCAGGGTTGTACTTATATTTCTTATCTTCCCCCAACCCCGTACTTTGATGGTTCTTCTTTTTCATGTGAAGTTAATAGAAACAAAGAACTCTGTGATGATGACCTGAAAAGACTCGAGGATATGATGAAGTGCATTCTGGAACAACAGGAGGAGTTACAACTGCGGGTACAAAGGCAAGATGAAACTATTCGCAACTTGGAGGCTCAAACGAGTCAACTAGTTGAAGCTTTTAACGCTCAATATGCCAATATTATGGATAGTAGCCAGGAGCAGTGTACATCAGAGATGAGAATTGAGGTGCCAATGGAGGTGTCCAAAGTAGAAACCCAGCACTCTAACCAATTATAATTTGAAGATGCCGATGGTGAAGAAGTAATACTAGAGTCAGCCAGGGGCGTTGAGGTTACAACTTTAATCGACTCTAGTGTGATTGTTGTTGAGGATGTTGAAAGTCCTGCAGTTCATGTGTTTGAGCACATTGGTCCTCACTCCAAACATTTGTCCACATTGTGCTTGGATGAGGATATGAAAATAGAGTCATCTGAGACGATTGAGGAGTCAAGGAATGAGGAACAGGATACTTACATTCTGGAATTTTTCGTGCCAGAAAGACAGGACTACATACCTCATCTAAAAGCCAAGAAGTATAAAATAATATAATGGTTTCTTGGGCCAATTATTTGTTCCACCACCCTTGGAGCATAACCGAAAACTTGATGCAAATTGGGGGCGCAATTCATAAGTTCGAAGTGGAGGCAGAAAGCGATTCACGTCGTGCCGCGACGTTAAATCAAGCGCTTGTTGGGAGGCAACCCAGCTTTACTGCTTTATTTTATTTTACTTTTGTTTTAGTGTAATTTTCTAATTGTATTATTTTGTAGTGTCAATTTTTTATTTTTTTAGGAGCATGGAACACAAGCCACTGGAAGGATGCAACATCAAATTAGATGGTTGGAACTAAATGTGAGGTACCCGCATGAAGGACCAGGCCTGGGAGAAGTCTGAGTACCCATGAGATGCTAGTGATTCGGCCTTTGGCCTACCAGGGAGTTTCTTTTTACCCTCTTGTATGCATAGGTGCGCATTGGGGATAATGCACAATTTTAAGTGTGGGGTGAGGAGATTGTCTGGTGATTGTCTGGTGACTTTCTATGCTATTTTAGTTGTGTTAGATTAATGGACTCTTCCTGAGGATGGATCTCCTAGACAGTTTTCTTGAGGTAAGTAAGCCTAGAGAAAATACCGAAAATATTTTTTGTTTTAAGTAGTGTAGTAACTCCCCCTTGGTTTTTCTTTAGACCACAATTCTTTTCCAAGGGTTTTTAATTGAACCGGGTGTAGGTAGTTTTTAATTTTTAGGAGTAGGAATCACATGGTTAAGGGCTTAAGATTAGCAATATCTCGAAATGTGCTAATGCATTGAGAATAGTCAGTACTTTAGTTGTGACGCTTAGGCTCACTTTTTTTGAATCCAGGATAAATACCTTAAATTAGGAATTCTTATGATTTGCCTAATTGCTTTGAATGAAGTGTCGTGATAGATCCAATCCTGAGTGAGTTATGTGCCAAGTGTGTGTGAGGTTTGTATGTTATTCTGTGCATTGCATTTGATGTCTAGAACTTTCCCCGTGTGTGTGCAAAGCGAAATAGAAGTTTTATTCAGTCTTGGAAGTGATATAGGCATTTCTTTGTTGAGCCAGATATATATATTTTACCCACCTAATTGTTATGTATCGTAGTTAACCCCGTTGAGCCTATAATCCTGTTTCTTTGGCAGTCACATTACAAGCTATACCCCTTTGTTTGAAACGCTCTTATATTTGAACCTTGTCACCTCTTGTAAGCACTGAAAATGTGATGAAATATGGAAAAGTTAAAGTGTGGGGTGGTAGGTTGGTTTTTGAGGGGAATAACTGAAATAAGGAGAAATGTGCACTGTTTTGAAAAGTAAGAGTCACTTGAGAAAAAAAAAATTAAAAAAAAAAGATAAGAAAAAAAAATAGAAAATAAACAGTTGTGTTATTATGAAAGAAAAATATATGTGGTGACTCTTAATGTAATTGTGCTTAAAGAAGTATGGGGTAATAACATCGATGTGGAGGTGGAGTTTGGCTTAAAATGAGTTTGAGGTTGAGCGTTAAAGTTTATGTATTAAAGTACTTAGGGAGGTGTAGTCACTCTTATATCCAAATGTATCCTACCCGTCCCCCAGCCTAATTATAACCAAAATAAAGTCCTATTTGATCCTAGACTGAATGAGCTCGATTAGTAGAGTATATTACACTACGGGCAAGCCTATGGTGCATCTTTTGTGGCATATGAATGTTGTTTCTGAGAGTGAGTGAATTCTTTCTATCTTGAGTTCCTAAGTGTTCTTAAATTTTATTGTGTGAGGAACTAACTCTTGAATTTGGTGAGGTCACATGATTAACGAAGGAAAGTTAATGTTGTTGACCTCTATGTAGAGTAGTGAGTGGATTGTGAATAAAGCATGGTATATGTGAGTCGGCTATTGAGGCGAGGATATCATACCTCTGTGATTGAAATGTTATAAAAATCCTTGGTATACCGTGTTAAGGGATTTGCTTAATAAGTTGTGTACATGAGTGTAGTGTGATTGCTCGAGGACGAGCAAAGGTTTAAGTGTGGGGTATTGATGCGAGGCTAGAATTCATAGTTTAACATGTTATATGCCCTACATTTTATGTGCGTTAATGATAAAAATACACTTTTTATGTGCATAATAGAGTCTATTTCATGTGTAGGTGAATTGGAGATGGAAACCGAGCTAAATGGATGAAAATACGTCGAAAATACGCTTAAGAGGCAAAGAGGGAACACCCTGGCGTTAAGGGGGCGTTTGGCCCCTAAAGCCAGGCAGCCCCTGGCGTTAGGGGGCGTTAGATCCCAAACGCCCGGGGTCCCAAGTTCGGTCAATTCCGAGTTTTGACGAGTTTAAGTGTTTCCCGATTAAAATAGAAGTCTCCCACACGTTTAGGGTTTGTCCTAAACATATAAATAGACCCCAAAAACACAACTTAATAGGATATTCAAAGAGAAATTCGAAGAGGGGATTCGAAGAGACGGACGACAAGACATCAATTTGTATAGATTTTCTTCATTATGCAAGTTATTTTAGAGTTGATTCTTTTGAACATGTTTAGCTAACTTCCTTAATCTATGGTTTTGGTAGAACCCGTTGGAGGATGAACTTATTGTGTTATTAATATAGTTCTGATTGGTTGATTAATCTCTATTTGTTCAACTACGTTCTTATTGTAGTTAATTGAATGGCCATCAATTAGCTGTGCCTATTTATTATGTATCTACTTGAGAGAGAGTGCATATTTAGGTAGTTGTTTGAACAACATCACTCCCGGAGTATAGATGAAAGTCATAACCGAGGGTTTAGAGGTTGGATTAGAGATNAGTTGAGTATTCTAACAGCTTGCTTGATACGTAAATTCCCTGTGGGATCGACTCTGGGCATAATACCCCGGATTATATTTGCAACGCCCGCTTAGTCTTTTATTAGACATAGTTGAGCGTGATCAACTTCACATGCGTTGACCGCTGTTTCAGGAACATTTCGTTTGATGTTTCCCAGGTGCAATATTCTTTGTTTTATTTCCTTAAACCTATCTTCATTGTATTCTGATTCTTAATTCATTATTTCGAAGCCTGACCGCATTTTAGGATCAGGGGATGAAGTCCGCAAGCATGTCATATTATTGAAATCTGCATTTAACAGAACTTAAAAGAGAATAAGAAAAGTGACAAGATTACGAAAAGAGACATTCCTAGACAACGAAATATTAATCTCATTTGATTTTTTTTATATTTTTTTTGATTGACTTTTTTTTAAATTTAAATATAGAAGGGTTTACATCGGAAAGTAAGACAATAAAGTAGAACATACGTATCACACCCTGAGATAATCCGGACGCATAAAGGATAGCAAGACTGGCTACCCCCGTCTGATGGGGAACTTCCATGCTTGGCGACCGTTTTTTGACTTTTCTTCTGTCTCAGCAATGGCTGCAATGGCCTTTAGTACCGGATCAAATTCCTCATCTTCTCCTATCATTCCGACTACTGTCCTAGTGGTGTGAGTAGGTAGAGGATTGTTCATCATATTAGGGTCATGTTCATCCCTAAGCACTATTTCCTGAACCTCGATGGGGTCTTCCACTACTCTTTTAAGAGTCCAATAATTTTCAGTATCATGTACTACTGCTCCAGAGTGGTATTCACATCTAGCATTAGCCCGGTGCGAGGGGGACTCGGGGTTTGGCCGCTTTGGGGCCACTGGTTGCAGCAGACCTTGCCTGACTAGTTTTTGGAACAAGCTCGAGTATGATTTACCAATAGGGGTGAATTGATTACTTCTGAGGGGCTCCCTTGGGTGAGGATTGTATTAGGGATCATTTGATTGGGGATTATATGGAGCTTGGTAGGACGGAGATTTCTGGGAGGTGGAGCTCGAATTTTTGTATAACGTTGTGGCCGCATGTAAGGTTGCACGTTCATCACAGCATAGGGAGGCGGTGCCACGACATAAGCAGTATCTTGATGGGGATAATAGTGTTGTGGGACCTTAGGAAACATATACGATTGGTTAAATGACTTGCGGGCCCCCTTCGACCTAGAAGCCATCATGGCTCCCTCCTCTCTCCCGTTTTTGTTCATCAAACACCCCGAACCATTCTGAACGACTTGTGACGCAGCCTTAAAAGCAACTTGACTCAGAATTCAGCCCGTTTTCAAACTATTTTCAACCATCTCTCCAATTTTGATAGCCTCAGCGAACGATCTACCCATAACAAATATCATCTTCTGGAAGTAGTCCGCCTCTTGGGCCTGTAGGAAGACCATAACCATTCAGCTTCGTCTATTGGATGCTTTACTCTGGCGGCTTGCTCGCGCCATTTGACGGTATATTCACGAAAGCTTTTTGTTGTTTTCTTTTTTCAAATTGGACAAAGATTTTCTGTCGAGAGCGATGTTCACATTATAATGGAACTGGCGGACAAAATCTCAGGCCAAATCATCCCACACGTGCCAATGAGTAATCTCTTGATCGGTGTATTTTTCAAAAGCAATTCCGGCGAGACTTTCTCCAAATTAGTCCATTAACAGCTCCTCTTTTCCACCAGCACCCCTCAACTAGTTACAGTATCGTTTCAGGTGAGAGATTGGGTCTCCGTGCCCGTCGTACTTTTCAAATTTTGGCATCTTGAAGCCAGCTGGCAAGTGGACATGGGGAAACATACACAGGTCAGAGTATGAGACACTCTTTTGGCCGCTCAGGCCTTGCATGTTTTTCAGGATTTTTGTTCCAAGCTTCTCATCTTTTGAGCCATTTGTTCTTGCTCGAGATTCTTGATAACCTTTTCAGGCTCCACAAGGAAATCATATTGCGGTGGTTGAGTAAATAAGTATGGGGTCACGCATGTTATTTCTGGTTGAAATTGTGGACCCTGAAAGGTGAACATTTGAGGCTCAACATACGGCCGTGTTATAGTTGGTTGGCTATGGTGCAGACTGGTGCTACAGAGAATATTGTTGGCGGTGCCTTTGAAAATGGCGCGAACTACAGAAGGCATTCGGGGACCGTTAAACGGCATAAGAAGGTACCTATCCGGGATAAACGTGCTGGACATAGGAACATTGGTAGCCCCACCTGACCTTGGGATCAACTCATGGAACCCAAGGATTGCACTTGGCGGTTCCCTACCTTTAGACCAGGCGTCCCACATTTCCAACATGCAGAGATGCAACATCTTATTTTCTTCAACAATTGTTGATTCTGATTGCGGAATAGCCGGTGTCGGGCTATCATCGAAGTTAACAATTGGTAGATGACTTTCGGAAGCCATAGAAATCTTGCCTTTAGATCTTGTGAAGTATGGGTGGGAAGCCGGATGACCAAAAAAACCAACCACCTGAACAAAACTTGTCCAATTTGCACATACAACAACCTTTTCGATTTTGAGACATTTAACAGATAGGAAATCGCACGTTGGGATGCAATGCACCTAAAAATTAAATGCTTCAATCATGGGTTTGAATGGTTGTGTGTTTCATCCCGGCTTTAACTAATCATTTTCCAAAATGTATCTCTTTTTTTCATCATTTTTTTCATATCTTGGTTTCTTTTTCTTTCTCTTTTTGTTGTTTTCGCTCTTTGTTTTTCACTATTATTTTCTATCACTCTTTTCTTTCTTTTTCACTCATTTGTTCTTTCTTCCACTGAGTTTATTTAATGGCATTGATCGAAGTCAATGGTGATTGCCTACGTATCATGAAGTCGCATGAATGTAGTTCAGGAAAATCAGGAATGGAGTAAATAAACTAACTCTTTTTTTTACTTTTTGTGACACTCAGACCATGAAAGCATTTAGAAAAATAATATATATTTTTGCATTTCTTTTTTTTGGAATATAAAGAAAGGCTTTTGTAGAGGAAAGAAAATATTTTGGATTTTTGATTTTTTTTTTGAATTTTTGGGAAAGAGACTTCTAAAAAAAAGATAGAAAATATTTTTTTAATTTTGATTTGATTTGTTTATTTTTTGTCGAATGAAAAAATTCTAACAAAGAAAGAAAAATATTTTGGGGTTTAAAATATTTTTTTATATTTTTAAGAAAAGACTTCTAAAGAAGGAACCAAAGGAAAATAATTTGGATTTTTAAAAATTGGGGCCGGAAACGATGAGGTTTGTGTCACGACCCCAAATCCTAAACCGGCTGTGATGGCGCTTATCGTGGAACTAGGCTAGCCAACAATCACATAATTACAGTTTCTTTCTAAAATCCCAACCATTTTCAACATTTCATAAAGTATATAGAATTACTGAATTTATTAGGCAAGCTAAACAGCTAAATAGTCTAAACCATCCCCAAAAAAAAAATTCGGAGTCAACAGGTCATGAGCATCTAAGAAATATACCAACAAGTCTACTACTATATTACAATAAAAGAAGGGAAAAACAGAGATGTTGCGGACGCTGAACAGCTACCTCTATATCCCGAACTCAGGAATCCGCGCGGAATAGATGGCTAACGCTCGGTATCTGCATTTGAATCTGCACACAAGGGTGCAGGGAGTAAAGTGAGTACGCCAACTCAGTAGTAATGAGAATAAATCAAGTCTAAGAGGCAAGAAACACATAGAAACCAATATCATCAGTTCATAATAGGCACATCCTTTCTTTCCAACAGTATATACATAGATATATGAAATCATCATGCCTTAAAACCAACTTCAGAAAAATCCTTTGAAAAATGTGTTTTCCAACAATTTCACAAATAAAAATAACCGAAAGATTTAGTGTAAAAATGAAATAAATCATAAGTAGCCCCCTCGGGCAAAATCATGAACCATAACTCGCCCGTCAGGCAGAACATCACTCAACACCTCACAGCCACTCAGTATCAGCCCCTCGGGCAACCTCACTGTCACTCATGCCTCCCAATCACTCATCACTCAGCACCCGACACTCAGCACTCAGTAGGTACCTGCGCTCACTGAGGTGTGTACAGACTCCGGAGGGGATCCTTAAGCCCAAGCGCTAATATCAAGCCACCTCGTGGCGTATCATATACTCACAATCAGGCCCTCGACCTCATTCAGTCAGAACCTATCAAAAGCCCCTCGGGCATATCAGTAAAACGGGGTACTCGACCCAAAACATCATTTTATATCTCAAAATAATGTAAATAGGGCTGAGTTTCGAAAACAGTTAAGCACAACATGTGTGAGTGTAAATCATAAATCAACAGTGAGGAAATAATAGTAAAAATCCCCAAGGGGTCTAAACAAGTCGGCACGAGGCCCCAAACATGGCTTATAGCCCAAATATAGCAATAGTCTTTAGAACACAATTTTAACAAATGATTTGGGGTAAAATATGCAACTCAATAGTTGCCGCGGAGAGGACCAAGTTCAATCCAAAAATCAGTGCGCCCACATACTTGTCATCTGATATGTGCGTCATTCTAAAAATAATGAGAAATATGAAGTCCGGGGTTTCATACCCTCAGGACAAGATTTATAACCATTACTTACCTCTACCGGGCCACAATACTAATCTGCGATGCTCTTGCCCCTCAAATTGGCTCCCGGTTGCTCCGAATCTGACCAAAACAAGATTAACATCATCAATACATGCTAAAGGAACAAAACCCAATCGAAAACTATCAATTTATACAAAATTCTCAAAATTCGGCCAAACCCGAGCCCCGGGACCACGTCTCGGAATTCGATAAATTTACATCACTAGAAACCTCGTCCTCCCACGATTCTACACATACCAAGAACATCACAATCAGACCACAATTGCCTACCCAAATCGCCAAAAGAATTTTTCGAACTCCCTCCCATTTTCTCCAACTTTTCAACTTTAATTTCCTCAAGTTTCAAGCTTAATCCGGCACAAAATAACATAGAGACGAGTTTTATGATCTGGGAACTTACCTCCACTGAAGTCCTTCGAATTTCCCCTTCAATTTGCTCCCAACCAAGCTAAATCCGCATGCAACAATGGAGGAAATGCTAAAATATTCGCGGAGGCACCATTTTATATTGTTCTGACCAGTTAATCCGCACATGCGGACCATTCCTCGCACCTGCGGCCCCAGGTGCGCACCTGCGAAATCCCACTAATAGTCCAAACTTCGCACCTGCGAGACACTTTCCGCACCTGCGGCTTCGCAGGTGCGTCCCATGCTTCGCACCTGCGGATCCCTCTTGCCTGGCCTATCTTCGCACCTGCGCAATATCCTTCGCACCTGCGGCTGCCCATCCGCAGGTGCGGCCACACCAGAAAATTAACACCAGCAACTATTTGCTGCAATTTCCTAAGTTCAAACCTTCGCTAACCATCCGAAATTAATCCCGAGCCCCTCGGGGCCCCAACCAAACATACCAACACACCCCATAGCATCATTCAAACTTAGTCGAGCCTTCGAAACACCAAAAACAACACGAAAACACCAAAATTACATCAAATTCAAACCTATGAACTTTGAAACTTCTAAATTTTTCCAATGATGCCGAAACCAACCAAAACACATTCGGTTTACCTGAAAATTTGCACACATATCTAAAATGACATTACGAACCTACTCCAACCGTCAGAATTCCATTCCGACCCTGATAGCCTATTTTTCATTGCCGATCAGAAATCGCCAAAAACTAACTTTCGTCAATTCAAGCCTTATTCTACACCGTACATCAAAACTTCATTCCGAACACACTCCTAAGTCCCAAATCACCTAACGAAGCTATCCGAGCCATAAAATCCGCTTCCAAGGTCATTTACCAATAATTCAACTCCTAGTTGATTTTTTTCAACTGTTAAGCTAATTTAAGAGACTAAGTGTCCCAATTCTCACCACGACCACTCTGAACCCGAACCAACCTACCCAACACAGCATAAATAGGTTAAGCAACATATGATAAAGCATAAAAGGGGGAAACATGGCTAATCTCACGGAACGACTGGCCGGGTCATTACAGTTTGCCTGCGTATCTCACATTCGGTGAGAATCAGACTAGCGTGGTTCGGCCAAAAGCGGGAAATATTTCAAAATTGTAGTCTATTTTCAATACCTTTTGAGCGAAATCAAACACAATTCTATTTTTGAACACAGGGATTTTATGAGAACCAAGTGAATTTTATTTCTTATTATCCCTCTCTTATTTTTTTTTAAATTTTCTTTCCTTCTAAAATTTGGTCAACATACAAACCAGATGGAATAAATGTACAAGTACTATGTAAGATACATCAGGATGGTGTTTTTAGTTTCGGGTACACCTTTCCTAAACGGACCCAACCCCTGTGTTTAGTCCCCAAAGTCAAATACATGTGATGCAAACGAGCATTCCTACTAGAAATCCGTTATGAGGCTATGTTTCTCTAGGTTTGAATATTGAGGTGTATTATTCTAGACCTGTCTTACTGGGCGGACAACCCGAGTCAAGAGGGGGGAGGGGCAACGTACTGGGAACCATAAGGACATCCGGCTTTGTAACTGATCCGATCCTCGTTCTAAATTAGGGTATGACACTAACAAAAAAGAAGTAATGCCAGCGTGCACTTCCCCAGAAGATTTAGAAGACTTAGAGAGAAGAAGAGTTCATAACTGTTTTATATACAGTTCAAACAATATCAAAGCGATAAAAAATGACATTTAGCACATTAGGCTCAAACACGTAAAAAAAAATTAGATAATAAACAAAAGCCAAGTATAACAGTTATTCTATGCTCGAATTCTAAACCCTGAACCAGAGATTCTGGGTTTGATCACCAGCAGAGTCGCCAGAGCTGTCACACCTCCTTTTCCGAAGGAATATGTAGTTTTTCATTTAAAGTAACATTATTCGAAATGAGATTATTTAATTAATTTAGAGCCGTCACTTGGAATAATTTATGGTGTCCCAAGTCACTAGTTTATTTTAAATCCCAAATCGAGGAAATTTGACTATGTTTTAAAGTCCGCGAAAACCAGAAGACCGAGTAAAGAATCCTGTTAACCCGGGAGAACATGACAGGCACTCCCGAGTTTCGTGATTCTAACAAGGTCGCTCAACTATTAATAATTGGCCTAACTATCTAATTTAATACATATTTAAAACCTATTGTGCTTTTTTACTTTTAGTCGCTTTTAATTATTTATTTAACCACTTTTAGTACTTATGGAATTTATTTGAATAAGTCGCGATGTCGCGCATTTATTGTTTTTGAACACATTGTGAATCGCGTCACGTGAAACGCATCCGCGATTTACAACATGTTTATTTTTATTATTTTGGAGACATGGTTAAGTCGCGTGAAACGCACTCGATTTGGAAATTAAGTCTCATAACTATGCAACGAAAATCGTATTCATAGTCACAATGATTTATTTAACCGTGCCTAATTCAAGCTGCGAATGTTTATAAGTTTGGGGTTGATGTGAGGTCCTGAATTATGAATATGAAATTATTGTGGAAGAAATTTATGATTTTAGCTATTATTATTAAGAGGGTGATTTATACTTTAAGGGGTCAGAAGTTCAGAGGCCCGACATGCATTAACAAAATAAGTCCAACTAAGAAACATAATTCAACCAAGCACTATTTTAAATCCGAACTTCTTTCTCTAATAATTATTTTAAAGTTTTTAAGTGGATCCCATATCGGATAAAATCACAATTATAATTAACCTTATATATTATTAATTCTTGTATTTATTATTTGGCCTTATTAGTTAATACAAATTATATTCTTATAAGATGATATTATGAATGCGGTAAATATCGATCTTTTCCAGTTTTGTACTTTAATTTATCTTGTTGCAGTTACTTTTGTAATTCTTATTTGTCATAAGAAAGTTGGAGTATCATCTTTCTTACAATGCTACAATTAATTTTTAAAACTTCATACTTCCTTATACATATTATATTACTAGTCTCTGAGCAAGCAATTTACGTATGTATCTTATGTTAATGAATATACAATATTAAAAATCCTATATATTATTAAATAATATAAAAGTAAAAAAGAAAACATAGTTATTATGATTTCAGGCTTTACCTCCTATTACCAAAATTATCCAATTATCTTCTTTCTTTTGAGATTAGTCAGCATAATATATAAAATATAATGAAATTAAATGATAAGCTTGGTGTATAGTCTATTAATCTCCTGATTTTGATTATTTGAATTTTATGAGTAATTGTTAAGATATTGAACTTGAAGTATATAATGATTTTAGGTAATAGGTGTAGATATTGATATAATATATATAGATATCGTGTTATAATTTCATATTCAAGCAAGATACGTTAGTAATATATGAGTGCGTGGAAGTCGAAGATTAGGATACAAGGTTAGTAGGTAATCGAGCATTTCTTTTATCTTCTTCAGTGTTTAATTGCTATCTTAGCTTCGGTCCACTTTTTATCTTCTTGTTGTTTTTACTTTTGCCGTTATATCTTTTTATCTTTTTTGTTAGTCGAGAGTCTTTCAGAAACAATATCTCTATCTTCCAGGATAGGGGTAAGGCCGTACATCTCACCCTTTCCAGACGGGACTTTACTGCGTTTGCCGCCGCTGCTGTTGTTGTTGTTGTACTAGAGGAATGTGAAACACTCTATCTGAGTTTAAGAGTACTATTAAAAAGAATTTACTTTTCGCAGGGTACAATTTCTAATGGAAACCACCGTTTAAAAACTCAGGAATTAAAAAAAGAATATAGCAACATGAAAATGTCAATACATATGCATATTCATTGCAGCCCTGTACATTTACGAAAATTTAAATGTCCGATTGCAACTCTCTTGCTTCACCCATTTAAAATTCTTCTTTCTAGATCGCTTTACTTTAAATTGGACATCTATATTCACTTGAATAATGCCGAAAACCCGGGCGGTGCTGTTTGCGGGTTCGGCTGAACTCACTGGCTTTTGTTCAAACTCTATATTTGTATTAAGAAAGTCAATAAATATGTACATATCATTAATTTAGAACCACTAACTTAAAAGATTATAATCTCGAACTCATAAGGTTCAAATTCTAGCTCCGCCTCCGGAAGAAACAGCGATTGACAAGCCAACAACTGTATGAGTTTGCAACCTCATATATTTGATTCTCAACATAACCTCCCTACCATCTCAGACAAACTTCAAGCAACCTCTCGATAAACCAAAATCAGACCACAATGAGGTAGAAGCTATCAATCTTGTTATGGGTTCTATTGAACCCGTACTTATAAAGCTACATTCGCCTCTGATTGAATAGGTCTTTCTGATGGTATAAGCCACCATCGAAGCTTTGACATGCAGAATGAAGCATTATGGCAAGCAAATATGCAGAACGAATTCATATGTATATCACATTGCTCTTCACGTTTTCATGCTATTTTGAAGCTTCAGATATTACTCTGGTCTTTAAAATTTAAGGGGAAAAGGACACTATCATTCTTCAACTTTGGCAGCTTAAAATTGATCTTTACTTTGCACAAAACCATCAAATCCTAGTTATTTCACTCCTTTTACAAACAATGGAGCAAGTGATTATATATTAGTAGGAACACAAAAAACTAAATTCTCTTAATAATCAAGCGTTCCATACAGTCTGCGTACATCAATTGGTAGTCTTTTTTTTCCCTTTTTTTTTTAAAAATCAATTTAAAACTCCAAGTCAGTGTCAAAAAATATGTATACGTTGCGAAAATGACTCAACCGCCCGACCTTGATTTATAGAATATATGTCAGTGCAATTAAACATGGCAATAGTAAAGAGAAAAACAATAACCTCAGAAGCAATAGTACATCAGAAGAGCTGCAACTCTTCAATTTCTCTGTCATTTGTTGAACCATTTTATACCGCGGAGAAGGATAAGAAACACAAGAACCTGATGCCATAGTCGCACAAGATGGCTCAGGAAACTACAACACAAAAAAGGGTGCGCAATCTTTGCAGCTCCAAACAACAACGTTGAAAAATACTACAAAATCAGAATTACCTCCATTAATTAAACTCAACGAATCCTTTTGAATCTACAAATAATATGGATTAAGTTTAAGGGATAGTTCTAAGTTTTCTGCAGTATTTTCCTCTACTGTTGTTTGGTGCTGCAAGATTGCACATATTATTGTATTGAAGTTTCCGAGCCATATTGAGAGACTATTTCATGAAGTCAACTTTCTTGTTGCAAGTTGCAATTCACCTGTACAATAATAAATCTGGTTATTCAAGTCAATTTTATAAAGTAAAGATTAATTTAACATAGCTAAAGACTTGAGGATTATATTGGTGTGATAAATCAACACCACCACCTCAGCAAAAGAACTTCTTGGCTAACTCAAAAGCAACTTTTATTGTTATTTATTTCCTATATGTCTATATGTCTAAACATATTCGGCTTAGAAAGATGAATAGAACTCTTTAAAATTTGATTTAATTCAGAGATAAATTCTTCAATTTCCATTATTTTTTTAGTGAAAAATCAACATCGAAAACTTTATTTTCTCTTGAGACAGTTTCATATTAATTAAACATAAAGAACTAACCTGGTATTTAGCCTTAGAATCACAGCCAAAAAACAGCCTTAATTAATTCAGCTTCGGCTTAGAGCCTTCAACAATGAAGTAGTGAAGATTTCGGCTTTAGTATAATGATTTTATAATCTTTAGTTGCCGTATATATATTGGTAAATATATTACTATAACAGTTTTGTGTCAATATCAAAATTGCAGAAAAAACACACTTATCTGTTCTAGAGAATTATTTCATCGGCTACTTCAATTAGAAGTGGTCCTAATTGTCCAATTCTGTGCAATGTATAACTCACTTCTGACCGTTATATATATATTTTGAGACTTGATATACATGTATACGTATTTTCATTAAAGAATAACTTATACATTAATTGTCCATATTACCAGTGTATTCAAGCTATGTTATGTCAACCATTACAAAGATTTACTTGTAGTTGCCTTTAATTTAGGGGCGGGGTAAGTTTTTCACGTACATGTGTTTCAATATCTATTAAATATACACCAGAAGAGAAAAATTGACATTATATATATAATGTGATTTTTCGACAAAGAAGATTTGAATGAATCCCTTGCGCCCTCTAGCTCGGCCTCTTTTCTGTAACCTGATTTGTGTGGAAAATAATTCATTATCAGTGTATAGAAGTTAAACTTTAAAAAGAAAATAAGATTACACGAAAATCAACATCATTTATTATTTATTCTAGGAGCTGAATTATCTATTTGGATATCTTGTATTATAGTTTTTTGCCTTGTAACAAATTTTATTTGGTTTTATTTCCTTGAAATGGATAGTTAACTGTGGAGTTAAGCATAATGACTATTCAGTTCTGAACCTTACTTGGGTTTTGAAGTACATTATTCTTGAATTATGAAGGAATAATAATATTCATTCGGAAAGTAGAAAGGTGTTATAAAAACATGAGTCACATAAGAATAAAAGAGGTAAATTTAAAATAAGTTGTACACAAAAATTTATGCATGTACTATTCATAAAAATATTGGCTTTGTGCATATCATAAAATATTGGTTTTTTTTTTCCTCGGAAAATATTGGTTTTATGACATTTACTTTTTTTGTATGGACAAGAAATTATACCCTTTTGAATTTTAATGCTTTTTCGTTAATTTTACTATTTTTGCATGAAACGTGCATTTATGACATTAACTTTTTTTGTATGTACAAGAAATTAAACCCACTTTAATTCTATTTCTACTTTACGTTTGTTTTTACCATTTTCACATGAAACTTATCATTATTTAACAGTGTACTAAAATACTCCATTTTAAGATAAAAGTTCATTCTTACTATGGAACTATATCTCCACCCAAAATTTGTTAGGACAGAAAAATTACTTATTCTGGGCTCTTTCTTGTAATCTTTTGATATACTTTTGAATTAATAAGTAGCCTATTTCAAATATTTTTGGTTAGGACGGATTGACACTTCATACGAATGTGCTTTAAAATAGCCGGCCCAACCCAGTCGATTTGGTGGGTTAGGACGGATTGATCCTTAAATATTTTTTCGTGACATAGTCGATTAATTGAAATATAAATTCTTTATATCTCTAGCTCTTCTTTTTCTAAAGTTACATGAATATTTTCTTAATACATTTCTTTCATTTTCTTCCAATTCAAAGATTGCTTCACTAAGTTTATATGCTGAGGATTTTTAATTTAGGATTAACATTATTTACTAATTTCATCATTATAGTCCATAAAATTTTTAAAATTCCTGAAATTTGCTAGTGGTCAATTTTTTTTGGGTGTGTATTTAAAATTGATCTTTTTCTATACCGGAGAGCAGTTTAAATATTAATAATATATTAAAATAATCCAAACTGATCAATGGCCGCTTAAAATAATATTTTCTTTTGAAAAAATATTATTATTGATCACCTCAAACTTTTTGAGTTCGTTATTAATCAAGCAAAAGAAAAACTAATTTTGTCATATTACATGCATGTCAAAAATCTAAATTCTAGTTGATATGGAAAGGTAAATGAGCAATCTAGGGTTTGGGAATGGAGATTATATTTAATAATTTTTTTAGTTTTTACTTTTAAAAAAATATTTAATAGTAAATTAATTTGAATTTAATTAATTTTGGCCCACAGGTAGGCCCAGGCCCAGTATCGGTCAAGCCTCAAGGGCCAGCGGGCTGACTTGGGCCGGGCTTCTAAGCCTCAGTTTTAAATGGGCTCAAAAAATCCTAGCCCAACCCCACCCAAGTAACAGGCTGGGTCGGGCTGGCCTCACGGGCCAAGTCCAATTTAACGGCTCTTGTCACGACCCCGAATTTCCACCGTCGGGATCGTGATGACGCCTAACAGTTCACTTGCTAGGCAAGCCAACGTTAGAATATTTTTACTTCTTTTAGCAGTTTAAACAGTAACATTGATATTTAACCAAAATAACAGTTATGTTCTAAGTACCAATGCAAAAATTAAACAACCAATCGTCTATTACAATTCTCTGAATCTGGTGTCATGAGTTCACGAGCTTCTAAAGTAATACATATAAAAGTCTGAAATAAATGTAAAGCTGTCTGAATGAAGTTATACAACTAAAAAAAAAGGATGGGGACTCTAAGTGCTGCGGGCGCTGAACAACCGTACCTCAAGTCTCCGCAGGTATCCGATCCGAGCTCACTAATGACCGCTATTGGGACCGTCTCCAAAATCTGCACAATGTGCAGAGTGTAGTACCAGTACAACCGACCCCATATACTAGTAAGTGCCGAGCCTAACCTCGACGAGGTAGTGACGAGTCTAAGGCGGGGCATCTATACAAAACCTGTACGCAATATATAAATGTCAAAATAATAGAAATACAGAACATAACCAAACAACCCACTGAAACCGATAACCACAGCCTCTAGAGTGAACCGGTGTTGTCCAGAATTATGTATCCTTACTATGTCAGATAATGAGAGAAATACCAGAAAGAAATGCAGTTAAGGAAATAGGAACATTTAGTTTTATTGCGGCACGTAACTCGATCCCACCAGACATCACAAAATTATTTCCGTAACAAATATAATAAATGTAAATAATATATATATATATATATATATATATATATATATATATATGTTGCGGCGCGTAACCCGATCCCACCATATATCAATATCAATAGAATAATTCACCCTAATTCTTCCATATCAATCCACCCTTATTCCTCCTGTTGCGACGTGCAACCCGATCCCACCGTATAAACATATTCACTCTTATTCCTCTATATCAATCCTCCCTTATTCCTCCTGCTGCGACGTGCAACCCCATCCCACCATATCAATACCAAACAATCAATGTGCACAGTTCTATATCACAAGCCCTTTACAATAAATAAATAAATACCAAACTAAACCAAATAAAGGAAAGCTCGATCAAAATCAACTCTACTCAAATAGTACTATACAACGAGACCAATCCAACAATTTCAATTTTAAAGGTGCAACAAGTGAAGTTAAGCAAATAGCAGGGATTACGGGACCTATGAGAAGAACTAACATAACTAACAGGAGAAGATGTTAACTAACACGTAGCAGTTAAGCATGGAAGCATTTAGAGCATATAACAATTAAGACAGGAAAATGAAACAATTAAAGCGAAGTAGTAAATCAAGGAAAACAGATAATTTGTCGACGTGTAAACACTCGTTGCCTCGCATATACGCCGCTCACATGGATTTCACATAATCACATAGTCCGAGGGTTCCTAATTCTCTCAGTCAAGGTTAGACATAACACTTACCTCAATCCACATACCACTCACTACTCAATTACCGCTCTTCCTCTAGTTTCCACCTCCGAACCACTCGTATCTAGCCATAATTAACTTAATAACATCAAATATTTAAAGAAATTAATTTCAATACATAAAACTAGGTTTCCCAATATTTTCCCCAAAAGTCAAAAATCGACTTCGGGCCCGCTTGGTCATAACTCGAGATTCGGACCAAAACACATTCACCATTCATCCCCGAGCCCGAATATGTAACTAATTTCGAAATCCGACCCCAAATTGAGGTCTAATTTCTAGTATTCCAAAAATTCCTAATTCTACTCAAGCTCCCAATTTCTACCATGAAATTCCTAGATTTTAGGTTGAATTCTTGTAAAATGAAGTGAAAGATTGAAAGAAACGAGTTAAGATTACTTACCTATGATTTGGAGAAGAGGTGGTCTTTGAAAAATTGCCTAGAGGGTTTCTTGTGTTCGGAAGTTTTGAAAAATGAAAAAAATCCCGTCTAAGTCAAGATTTACCAGCCGCAGATGTCGCATTTGCGACCTGAGCTTCACAATTGTGAAGCTCGCAAATGCGAACCTGTCGCATTTCTGCAGCCTTCGCAAATGCGAGTATTTCGTTCGCAATTGCGAACATCGAACTTCCGCAAATGCGGCTCTATCCTCGCAAATGCGAGACTACCCAGCCCCAGTCCATGCTTGCAAACGCGATGCTTCTTTGCAAATGCGAGACTCGCATTTGCGAGCCAGACCTCGCAATTGCGAGACCTGTAGACCTGAAGCACACCAGAAATTTTTCCTAAGTTCATTTCATTCCGTAGCCTATCCTAAACTCAACCGAGCCCTTGGGGCTCCAAACCAAACATGCACACAAGTCTAAAAACATCATACAAATTTGCTCGTACGATGAAATCACCAAAATAACACCTAGAACTACGAATTTAGCACCAAATCACATGACTTTCCCAAGAACACTTTGAAATTTCTATTTTCACAAACGGACGTCCGAATCACGTCAAATTAGATCCGTTTCTCACCAAATTTCACAGATAGGGTACAAATATCATAACGGACTCGTATCGGACTCCGAAACCAAAATACGGACCCGATACCAACAAGATCAAACATTAGCCAATTTCTTAAACCATTAAAATTTCAATATTTTAATTTTTAACAAAAATTCATATCTCGAACTAAGGACCTTGGAATTCGATTTCGGGCATACGCCCAAGTCCCATATTTCACTATGGATCCACAGGGACCGTTAAAATACGGGTCCGTATCCGTTTACTCAAAACGTTGACCGAAGTTAGCTAAAATCAACTTTAAAGGCCAAAAATTATTATTTTCATCATTTCCAGTATAAAAACTTTTCAAAATTACGCCCGGATTGCTCACGCAAATCAAGAAAAATAAAAATTGAGATTTTTAATGCTAGAAAACACAAAATTAAATTTTAAAACATTAAGATGACCCTTTAGGTCTCGTCAGATTAAAGAATTAACAGGATAGTAGTCAAAATCACAATTCTTATTATTCCTTTCTTAAAAGGTGTGTAAAAGCTAAATCTGGCAACTAAAGGATTACGGAGGGAGCACTTATTTAATTTTCGTAAGCAGACTTTTAATAAGTTTTGTCAAACGGTAAAGTGGTTTATCTTATTTATACCATCAACTCGCGGAGCTAATATTTTCTGGCAAACATTAAGTAATTAGTCTTCTAGAAAATAATAGTTGGAAATGAACTCCAACTTGACGTGATTTAAGCTATTTAATCGTCAGTCTTCAGAAAATTAGCAAATTACTTACATAAAAGTTTTATTTGATATGATAATTTATGAGTTGCACTTCAATAAAAAAGTGAGGATTCACGCCGACTCCGATTTATTAGGGACCGAGGCATAATTTATTTTGCCAAATGAAAGTCCAATCCCTCGTTTGATATTACATCTTATAGTTATATACCAAACATTTAATGTCCCTATACAATAATACTTCTATGTAAATATCAACATGGTTAAGACTCTATCACTATTCTTTTCTTTTTTCCTTTACAAGTGGGGAGGCAAAGGAGGCCTATAGAGATTTTTGTTTTTGGTTTTTCACTCGATGTCTGATATCTGTATTGGTATCCGACTATATGTGAATTAGCCGCGCGTAGGGTCTCATTTGGGGGAAGTGCTCCCTACTAAAATTTTTATCATATTTAAGGCTAAAACACGAGACCCCAGGTTAAGGAAAAAACACACATCCGCTGCACCACATCCTTTGGTGGTGAGGCCTATAGAGATGGAATCACTGCAGATGAATTTCAGCTGGCTCTGAATTTAAGATTGTCATTTACGCTGATGTCTAAGATTATCATTTACGCTAATATCGTTTTGGCTGGACAAGAATGTAGGTCAAGAGTATGAAACATTTCCGATTATGAGCTAGGAAAGGGAATTAGGGAAAAGGCAAGGAGAGGAAATAAGATAGGGTTGCTGCACAAGGATTAGCAATGTGATTCGAACTTTCACGTCAAATTAAACTTTGATACAAGCTACTTTTAACACAAGAAATTTCTACTTAGAGTTTAAAAAAAAAGAAATAATAATAATATTAATGTATAGCATACTAAAAGAAACTATATGGACGATTTAATTAGAGTTTCCAAATATTATGTGTAAACATCAGATATTCAATCAAGTGGTCAAACATCATATGACCTTGATCGGGTAAACGAGTTAATCTCATTTTAATCTCATTAGAGTTTTCACACGTTATCTATAGACATTATGTTCGTCTTTTAAGAGAAAATTCAAGAACAATGTCACGTAAACGAGTTGATAGAGGAACACAAGACTTTAAGGCTAACCAAAAAAAGGAATGACTTTAACGGCCTCATTTTCATAATAGTATCAGTTTGTTTTAGACACTTTGCTTCATAATGTTATTTTCATCCTTTTTAATAAAAAAAATCAATTAAATTGGTGTTGGCTGCATTTAATACTTGAACACCCCCATCACATGAAACACAAAAATAGGAAAAGACATTACGAAGTCATGAAAACTTAATCATAATCTATTTAACAATTTTGTATGAAAAATTATAGATTTATACAATGCTTTTAGAGCTAATAAATTACTTACTAAGGCCATCTCCAACGCTGGTGCACTTGGCATTATTATTTTTATTATTTAATTTTTTTAATATAACCTTTTATATATACTTAATAATATTTATGTAATATCTTTATAATATTAATTTTACATCTTAACTTTGGCGCATAATTTTGATAAATTATTTTGTTTTAGATGTTGCTAAAATTGAAAAGTGAAAATTGAACACTTGTGCAAGGAAAAGAATATGATATGAGTTATTATTTAGCTAACAGTATATATCCAAAATGGTCAACCCTTGTGCAAACTATTTGTGACCCACATTCGCCACAGAAGAAATATAACGCGATGAAACAAGAGTCACGTCGAAAAGATGTTGAACGTGCATTCGGAATTCTGCAAGCTCATTTTGCAATTGTTGCAGGACCATCACGTTTTTGGAGAAAAGCAGTGATACTGCATGTATTATATTGCACAACATGATAATCGAGGATGAATGTGATCTTAATGCACCAATTCAATATGATTGGGAATGTCCACCTCCAACGGTTAAAATGGTAGTAGAGGAAGATCACCAATTTGAAAATTTTTCAGCTCGACACAAAAGAATTAAGGACAAAAATGCTCATTTTGCACTTCGTAATGTATTAATAGATCACTTATGGGAGCATACTATTTCATGTAGTATTTGATATGAATTTTACTATAATGTAACATATTTTTATTTATCTTGTATCTCAATGATTTTGCTTTTATTTGAATTAATATATATAATCTATAATATTTGCTACAAATTATATTATTTAAATATTTACGATATAAAATAATTTTATATTAAATAATTATATAAGAAAGGAATATAAATTATATGTAATGAATATGTAAAACAGAAAAAGATAGAATTTATTTAATAAAAATAAGAAAATAAAATTTAAATAAAAGATAATAATATAATTTTTTTGTGAGCAAATAGGAAATATTTATATTAAAAACTACGTAGTTTTCAGTACATAACATCCATACTTTGTGTCACTAAGGACACATTGATTGCGTAAGCTTACTAGAACATTGCAAGCATCATAAGATAGAAACTTAACCAAAACATAATGTTCTTCTAGTTCACTTCCACAAAAGACTCTACATAAGAAGGCGGTTGTACAAAATATTTTTTCCCCTTTGTTTGAGCAGTAGCCTTCTTTGCCAGTTGATGAGCTATATTATTCCCTTGCCTGAATACGTGCTAGAGGGTTACTTCCTACTGTCGGTGCATTAACAACCTGTATTCATTAACAATGTCACCATATAATCTATTGCCTTGTTGTATAGAGTGAATTACCTCCGTGGAGTCGGTCTCTATTTCAATAGGGAACATTCCCCATTCTTGTGCTGTTTTGAGTCTTTCTAGGAGTGCCTTAATTTCTGCTTGTAATGATCCGCTAGCATGGGTAAATTTTGCAAAACCAACTACCTATTTTTCATTGGCATTCCTGAATACACATCCCAGGCTACATTTTTAGTTGTTGTTATTGAAACTAGCATCTATATTAAGTTTAAACCATCCTCTTGGTGGTTTGTGCCACCTTACTTTTATGGGGATTTTTTGTGGAGGGTTGAGACTTTTTTCAGTAAGGAGCTTAAATTCAGTAGCCCTTTAAATAACTCTGTCACCATTTATAGGATTGCCAGTATTGTTTTGATTATTGTTATTCCTATTTAACCAAATGTACCTGATGAAAAATGGAAAGAAAAAATTTCAATTTATAAAATTGTTCTTTAGTGGGTAGTCAAAGGATTTTAATTGTAGAAGCCAGTGATCATCTTGTTCTTTATAAAAATTTTGCCACCCAAGACTATCCTAAAAAGGTTTGATGGCTTTACAATTAAAGAAAATATAAGTTATGGATTCCTCTTCTTTGTATTTGCATATAGGGCTGTTGGGATCAACATTAAAACCAATTCGTGTCAGGTATTTTCTATATGGTATCCTGTTGTGGAGACATTGCCACAAAAATAATTTAATCTTATTAGGAAAACTTAAATTCCAAATTCATTTGAAATCTAATTGGTTGTTCAGAGAGGGTTCTATAAGATTGTATCAAGACTTGGTTGTGAAAAAAGCTTTTGTAGTTAGTGACCATATCGGAATATCACTAGTTGATCCCTTTAAACGAATTCTTACTTTAGAGATGTTTTCTTTAATGTCATTAGGGAAGTTAAGCGATAGCTCATTAAAGTTTCATTTTTTCCCATCAAAGATGTCCTTTATTTTTATGGAATATTCACTTGAGAGAGGGCCTTCCACAGCGTTTCTAAGATTTCCTAGATTGGGAATCCAATTGATCGCCCATATGTTCATATTGGAATGATAATGGGGTGTAATAATATAATATTGAAGAGAGAGAAGAATACAAAATGGAATATTCTTTTTTGGAGTAAAAAATAGAGTAATGGTTGGAGTAACTTTACTCCATTTTGGAGGAGAAAATGGAGGCATGGTTTAGAGATAACCTAAAAGAAATAAATCTAAACAGAAGGACCACGAGTGTTAAAAAGAAGAGTGCAACATACTAGAACGAAAATAAATTGGCCTTATAGTGTATTCATTGTCGATAAGGAATTTAAGCCTCTCACTTAATTGTTGTAGGGATGGTGATAGAATTACTCCAGTATTATACAAAGTCTACGAAATTTAAGTATCGACAATTAACTCAAATTTCTCACAAGAATAAAAAATTGTGAGTTGCAGAAATGTAACTACCCGACCGATTATTTTACATTTTAGATCCTTGTTCTCCTAATTGAGACTCCCTATACGTGCCTTTACTATTTTATGGCTTGTGCGAATGGTTGGTTTGGATTTGGGAGGGTTTGGGTTGAAATCGGAACACTTAGTTCCTTAATAGTGACCCATAATAGCCAAATTTGACTTGAGTTAACATTCAGACTAAAAGACCCCGAAACCAGGATTTGACGGTCTCAATAGGTTCGTATGATGATTTTTGACTTGGGCGTGTGTTCGGATGACCTGGGAGCGTTTCAGAGCTTAATGTTGAAAGTTGGCGAATTGAAGTTTAATTCTTTAAGTTTGGTTTGGAGTAGACTTTGGTGTTATCGGGGGTCACATATTGACTTCGAAAGTGGGAATAGGTCCATCATGTCATTTATGACTTGTAAGAAAAATTTGGTGTCATTCTGAGTTTATTTGATAGAAAATGGACGCGCGGAAGTGTTTCTAGAAGTTCTTGAGTTTTATATTGAATTCATGCGATTTGGCATTCAATCCGTCATTCTAGATATTATTTAGGTGTTTTCATCACGCGAGCGAGTTCGTATGAAGTTTTTAATTTGTGTGGATGTTTGGTGTGGAGCCCTGGAGGGCTCAAGTGAGTTTCGAGCGCGTTCATAGTGTTGGAGGGACATAAGTTTTCTGGTTTCTGGTCTTGTGCTGTAGTGCAAATGCAAGGTTTTGTTCGCATTTGCGAACATCAAATTTGCAAGGTTGGGGAAAACACAGAGGTGTTCGCATTTGCGAACATCTTCTGCTTTTGCGAGTTGCCCATCTTCGCATTTTCGCTCATTTTCCACTTGGTCTTAGGCGATTTTGAAAGCATTTTGTGGGGGAATTTCATCAACATCAAGAGGAAAGTAATCCCTATCAATTCTTTAGCTAAATAGTCAAACTATAAGTAGATTAAACATGGAAAAATTGTGAAACTAGTGGAATTTTGTTAACAAACTTGGGTTTAGGTAAAATTAGGATTTGATTGTGGTTTTGGTGGTGAAAATTGGAATAACTTATATATTTGAGTTCGGGAGGCCATGGGTAACTTTTATATTCGAAAAATTCTGGAATCTGGGCATGTGGTCTGTGGGTGAATTTTGGGAATCTTCCAAATTCGATTAAATAGTTACTCTAATAGCTAAATTATGAACTTTTGAGTATATATTGATTAATTTAAATAATATTTGGCTAGTTTCAGATTGTTTGGCAAAGACATGAGGCTTTTAGGGTGATTTGGGGACCGGAAACTGAATTCTGGAACGAGGTAAGTCTCTTGCCTAACCTTGTAAGAGGGAATTTTTTTAAATTACTATTTGTTACTAATTGAAATTCCAACTTCTACAAACGACGCCGCAACCTATCAAATCACGTCCGATTGACCCCAAATTTTGCACACTAGTCACAAATGACACCATGGACCTACTCCAAATTTTGCACACTAGTGCGCTCAGATTATCCGTCCGTCTGAGGATGAAACATTATGCTCAACTCAACCCGCGTGCCCAACTCACGTTGTACTGCTCTCCAGAAGTGCAAGGTGAACTGGGTACCTCGATCAGAAATGATAGACACGGGCACACCGTGAAGACGGACGATCTCGCAGATATAAATATCTGCCAACCGCTCTGAAGAATAGGTAACTGCCACAGGAATGAAATGAGCTGACTTGGTCAGCCTGTCCATAATGACCCAAACTGCGCCGAATTTCCTCTAAGTTCGCGGGAGTCCAACAATGAAATCCATAGTGATACGCTCCTACTTCCACTCAGGAATCTCTAACCTCTGAAGCAAACCACCAGGTCTCTGATGCTCACACTTTACCTGTTGACAATTCAGACAGCGGGTTACATATGAAACTATGTCCTTCTTCATTCTCCTCCACCAATAATGCTGCCGCAAGTCTCGATACATCTTGGCAGCGTCCGGATGATTAAAATACTGAGAGTTGTGGACCTCCTCAAGAATCAACTCACGAAGTCCATCCATATTAGGCACACATACACGACCCTACATCCTCACAACTCTATCATCTCCAACGGTAACCTACTTGGCACCACCGTGCCGCACTGTGTACCTAAGGACCAACAAATGAGGGTCGTCCTACTACCAATCTCTGATGCGCTCAAACAAGGAAGATCGAGCAACTGTGCAAGCTAGAACATGGCTATGCTCCGAAATATCCAGCCTCACAAACTGATTGGCCAAAGCCTGAACATATGATGCAAGCGGTCTCTCACCGACTGGAATGTATGCAAGGCTACCCATACTCGCTTCCTTTCTACTCAAGGCGCAAGCCACCACATTGACCTTCCCGGGTTGATACAAAATAGTGATATCATAGTCTTTCAATAGTTCCAACCACCTCTTCTGCCTCAAATTGAGATCCTTTTGCTTGAACAAATACTGAAGGCTCTCATGATCTGTGATAACCTCACACAACATGACGTAAAGATACGGCCTCTAGATCTTTAGCGCATGAACAATAACTCCAAGTCATGGACAGGGTAATTCTTCTCATGAACCTTCAACTGCCGCGACGCATATGCAATCACCTTGTCATCCTGCATCAATACTGCACCGAGCCCAATATTGCGTTCATCACAATATACCGTATATGATCCTGAACCTGTGGGCAACAACAACAACGACGCTGTAGTCAAAGCAGTCTTGAGCTTCTGAAAGCTCACCTCACACTCGTCTAACCATCTAAACGGGTCACCCTTCTGGGTCAACCTGGTCAATGAGGCTGCAATTGATGAGAACCCCTCCAAAAACCGATGGTAATATCCCGCCAAACCCAAGAAACTCCTGATGTCCGGGGCTGAAGTGGGTCTAGGACAGTTCTGAACTGCCTTAATCTTCTTAGGATCTACCTGAATACCCTCTACTGATACAACGTGCCTCAAGAAAGTGACATAATCCAACCAAAACTCGCACTTCGAATACTTAGCATATACCTGTCTCTCTCTCAAAGTCTGAAGTACAATCCTAAGATGCTGCTTGTGCTCCTCTCGACTGCGGGAGTAGATCAACATATCATCAATAAACACAATTACAAAAGAGTCCAAATAAGGCTGAACACTCGGTTCATCAAATCCATGAATGTTATTGGGGCATTTATCAACCCAAAGGACATCACTAGAAACTCATATGCTCGTACCGAGTCCGAAAAGCTATCATAGGGACATCATATGCCCTAATCCTCAACTGATGGTAGCCAGATCTCAAATCAATCTTTGAAAACACCTTGGCACCTTTAAGATGATCAAATAAGTCATCAATACTCGGCAATGGATACTTGTTCTTGATGGTGACTTTTGTTCAAATTCCGATAATCTATGCACATCCTCATCGATCCATCCTTCTTCTTCACGAACAACACTGGCGCACCCCAGGGCGAGACACTAGGTTTAATGAAGCCCTTATCAACCAAATCTTGCAACTGTTCCTTCAATTCTTTCAACTCTGAAGGGTCCATACGGTATGGCAGAATAGAAATGGGCTGAGTGCCCGGAGCCAAATCAATGTAGAAGTCAATATCCATGTCGGGTGGCATCCCCGACAGATCTACAGGAAACACCTCTGAAAACTCACAGACCACTGGTACTGAATCCATGGAAGTAACCTCCGCACGATAATCGCGTACATAAGCCAAATAAGCTAGACACTCCTTCTCGACCATTCGCCGAGCCTTCATATAAGAGATAACCCTGCTGGTAGAATGGCCAAGAGTCCCTCTCCACTCTAATCGAGGCAATTCAGACAATGCTATGGTCACGGTCTTGGCATGACAATCCAATATAGAGTGATAAGGTGACAACCTATCCATACCCAAGATAACATCAAAATCAACCATTTTGAGAAGTAGAAGTAAGAGTGGCAGGTGGGCCGAGCCCGACCCGGGCTCGCGGGCTATACGGGCTAGCGGGCTAAACGGGCCGACCCATGGGGGGTCCGGGCTTGGGGGGCTTTAGGCCCGTGGGGGGCCGGTTCTAAGGTTTGGACCCGTGATCCAGGGCCCGGCAGGCGGGCCTGGGCCGGGCCAAGCGGGCCCAATAGTAAAAATTCAAAAAAAAAAAATTTTAAAAAAATGGCCAACGACCAGATTTTTAAAATCTAGCCGTTGGAGCCTCAAAAAAGCCGTTTGCCATGTTTAAAAATTAGCCATTTGACCCCCAAAATTTGTTTTAACCCCAAACTTTTTATAATTACACTTTTTCCCTTTTCTCAACTATAAATACCCCCTCATTCTTTCATTTTTACTCACAAAAGGATCAATCTCTCTCTAATTTTGTTCTACTACTGCTTACTTTATTATTGAAAATTGTGAAAAATTGTGAAGTTGGTGAATTGAAGTATTCAAGTC
>ML360341.1:0-35696 GCA_005239505.1 Nicotiana paniculata | reverse complement strand
ATTTCAAGTAAGAACCAAGTCATTTCTCTCATCTATTCCTTTCACCTTTCAAGTCCGTGAAACTATATTAAATATGCAAGGGGTTCCAATATCTTTACGCACGTGCTGTGCCAAGGACGTACAACCCCATCCAAATATACATAATAATATATTGTGCACTGCCGAGGGTCAAACGGACCGAACAATATCATATATCAATAAATCCTGCCGAGGCGAATGACCCGCTCCCATGAGAGTAGGGGAAATTTACCCCACTTGTGGAATATATTTGCGAAGCGGTTGAACATAGATTTTCTCAAGTTATCATAATACCGCTCCATTATTTTTCAATTAAGAAATTTAACAAGGAAACATTGAAATATTTAAACCCTCAACCTCCGCTTTAATCCAACAATTAGTAAGAATAAATAAAAAATGGTATCTACAAAATATGGTGTAAACCTAAGTCTACCCCGACATAAGCATGAATAGTAGCTACACACGGACTCTCCTCACTTCGCGCGTACGTAGGCCCCACAAATAAAACACATGTTGATTCAGTTCACCTATGGGGTTAATTTCCTTTTACAAGGTTATAAAAGAGACTTAACTCATCTTAAGGCCAACTTCCCGGTCCAAGAATGTACTCACACCCTCAATTCAGTGCAGAATCAACCCAAAACTAATCAAATAGTGTATACTAATCAATACATACTCAAAATTTCGTATTCCAACTATTAGAGATGTTACCTAACCTTAAATGTAAGATTCTTAAATTTCAGCCCCGGGCCCACGTGCCCGGATTCCGCAAATTTTCGAGGAAAGTTGTTACCTATAACTGTGATGACCCGAAAGGTCATCCCGTATATTTCTAGCTAATTCTGTGTTCTGAGGTCGTGAAAACCTCCTTCTATCTCACCTCGATTTGTGTGCGAATCCTGGGCATTTAGCCAGGAAGCTTTTATGTGAAAAAACTGATAAAAATGATAATTTTGTAATAGAAATTTGAATAAAGTTGACTTCAATCAACGTTTTTGAAGTCAACATTTTGGTAAACGGACCTGGAACCGTGATTTAACGGTCTCAGAGGGTCCGCAGGAAAATATGGGACTTGGGCGTATGCCCAGAATCTAATTCCCAGGTCCCTAGTCCGAGAAATGATTTTTTAAAAGAAATTATTTTCTGAAAATAAAAAAGGTTTTCGAAAATGAAATTATATGTGAAACCTTGGGTATCCGGCCCGTATTATGGTTCCGGAGCCCTATACAGTTTCGACATAACACTTATGCCATATCTGTGAAGTTTGGTAAGAAATGGACTTCATTAGATGTGATTCGGACTGTAAATGCCAAATTTGATGTTTAAACAAGTTTTGAGGAATTTCATTGATTTTTGGTTTAATTCAACGTTTTAGTTTTGTTTTATGTGTCCTGAAACCTCGAGCGTGTCCATGTTAGAGTATATGACTTGTTTGTGTGATTAGACGGGGTCCCGAGGGCCTCAGGTGTGTTTTGGATGGGTTATGGGTCCTTTTCTTCCATTTTTGAAATGTTGTTTCTGGTGTCTATTGCCCTCTTTCACGATCGTGTAGCCCAAGCCGCAATTGCATAGTGTTCTGTTAGCCCCACCCATTTTTCCTTCATCGCGATCGCAGTGATTCTTTCGTGATCGCGATGTGTCCCTGCTGGTCGTCCAAACTTTGTTCTTCGCGATCGCATAGCTTCCTGTTCTCCTCCTCCGCATTCGCGAACTCCTTGTAGCGTTCGCGATGAACAATCTTGGATGCTTTCCTCTTTCTTCTTCGCGATCGCAAACCATGTTCCGCAATCGCGATTCATTAAACGTCTGGGCAGAATATAAGTTCTCCAAAATCGGTGTTTCACCATTTTTGACATATTTTGACTTCTTGATCTTGGGTTTTGGGTTGACTGATATTGCACATGCGGCGTGATAAGGCGGGATACAAGATTGAGTGTTGCACATGTGGCATGAAAAGGTGGGAACATGTTTATGCACGTGTGGCGAAATAAGGCGGGCATGTATTTGATAATGCACACGTGGTGTGACAAGGTAAGCTATGTCTGAGATTGTTTATGATAATTGTGGTGGCCTGGGGGCATTCCTTGTTGTTGATATTGTGTACTTGAACACTTACCGTATGAGTTCATTCGTGTGGAACTTTATGAGATGGAAATGTGCGTGTTGGCCCTTTGTTTTCCTTACGTCTATTGGTTATTGAAATCAGCTTAGGACACCTACACAAACATACACGTAGTTAACTACTATTAATGAATTCAGGACTCCTTGTTGTTGTCAAATATAGATACGCTTGTTGTGCTTACTATATGGGTGGGAATGACCCAATTGGCACGTGAGTCGTCCGTGCAGTTAGTACTCGAATGAGGGTGCAAGTTGCCATGTGTTAGGGTTCGGATATTGGGACCCGTAAATGATAATTTGTCCGAGGTTCAAAACCTCGTGGAGATGACTATGAATTTGATGTAGAAATGGATGAAGTTGTTGAGTCATTACATGCTCGTGTTGTATATTTACATGCCGAATTTTTCTGTGATCTATTCAGTCTTTGTGTTATTTCATGGTTTTTGCTGATACTTATTGTTTTCCTTCTTTATCGAATTCACTGTCTTGTTAGCTATATTGCATAGCCTTTATGTATAACATTATTTCCCTGATTTCTATATTGATACTTCTTCAGTTTTATTAGACCAATGGATGTCTTGACTAGTCCTCGTCACTACTTTACCTAGGTTAATCTTGATACTTATTGGGCACTGCTGTGGTGTGCTCATACTACTCTTCTGCACATTTTTGTGCAGATTCCAGGTTTTCGCATACCCGGCCGAGTGATTTATAGTAGCGCAGTTGCTATTGTGGAGACTCAAGGTAAAATCGTTTCAGCGTTCACGATTTTTGGGGTCACCATCTTATCTTTTGCATGCACTGTTGCACTTATTTCTGAATAGTGGTATTTTAGGACGTTAGTGTAAATTCTCAAAAGCCAATGACTTCTAATTCTGGGTTTTGGGAATATAAAATGTGTAAAGAATTATTTTTTTCAGAAAAGTATTAGATTATATTTATTATTGTTGTTATTCCTGAATATTAGGCTTAGTTAGTCCGTAATACTAGGTGCCATCACGATACCCAACGGAGGGAGATTTGGGTCCTGACAAGTTGGCATCAGAGCTCTAGGTTCATAGGTTCTACGAGTAATAAAAGAGTTTAATAGAGTCTTACGGATCGGTACAAAGACGTCTGTACTTATTTTCGAGAGGCTACGGAACTATTAGGATAACTTCACTTCCTTCCTTTCTATCGTGCGAGTTCATTGATCTTAAAGTTTGAAATTTATCATTCCATTCTCTCACAGATGGTGAGGACGCGAGCTGTAGATTTTGAGGATGTTAACCCCGGAGCAGATGCTGCCAGGGGAAGAGGTAGAGGTAGAGGTCGATGAGGGGCACGTGCCGCAGCTAGAGCACCTGCCAGAGCAGCCGTTGAGGAACTGCTGACTGTTCCATTTGGGGGACCGGAGGCGCCTGTTGTTACACCCGGACTTCAGGAGACCTTGGCACAGTTCTGGGATGTGATTGGTACATTAACTCAGGCGGGATGGATTTCGGGTGCACCAGCTACTTCACAGAGCGGGGGAGGAGCTCAGACTCTCGTGCCATACTTCGGAGCAGTGAGATCAGGTTGGACAGGTTCCAGGTGTCATGAAAGCACAACCTGGGATCCCAGTTCCGCCCGTGGTTAGGGAAGCAACATCTGAGGAGGAATAGCTTAGACTTGAGAGGTACAAAAAGTACCACCCTCCTACCTTCAGTGGATTGGTGACATATGATGCCCAGGATTTTTCTAGAGGAGTGTCACCGCATTCTTCGTACTATGGTTATTGTGGAGACGAGCAGGGTTGCTTTCTTTATATTCTAGCTCAAGGGAGCGGCATATCAGTGGTGGCGGGCATATGAGTAGGGTAGCCCGGCCGAGTCATCTTCACTTACATGGGGTCAGTTTTCAGAGATGTTCTTGAGTGAGTATATACCTCAGTCCCTCCGAGATGCATGGCATGCGGAGTTTGAGCGGTTGTGCCAGGGCACTATGTCAGTATCAGAGTATGCCATCAGGTTCTTTGATTTGTCTAGGCATGCACCTACTTTGGTTGCTACAGTTAGAGAGCGTGTTAGCAGATTCATTGAGGGCCTCAGGCGTGATATTCAGTTTAGCATGGCTCGGGAGTTAGAGTCGGATATTTCGCTTCAGCAGGTGGTAGGGATTGCTCGCAGAGTTGAGGGTATGTTGGATCGTGAGAGAGACGACGGGCGGGACTATGATAGAGATGTCACACAAGGTCAGGAGATAGAGGGCAGAGAGGTGAGGAGGCCTCGTTTGCCGGAGAGATTTACTGCTCCTTATTATGGAGGAAGGGTACGACACGATAGGGGTTTTATGGGTCAGCTAGTTCAGTTTGCATTGCCATCTTTGCATGGTGTTTCAGGTACTCATGGGTCTCAGACTACTCGGGTCGTGCAATTTCCACAGGCACGTCAGCAGAGCGGTTGTTTTGAGTGTGGAGATATCAGCCACAGGATGAGAGATTGTCCCAGGCTCCAGGCAGATATGTTACATCAGGTCACTCAGGCTAGTAGAGGGCACCCAAGAGGGGGAGGCCCATCCCGTTGATGTGTTTCGTATAGTAGGTTGGAGACCGTTGTGCCAGATATTATAGTACAGGTATGTTTTGTTTTGTTACAGAGGGGCACCATTTGTATTTCATTATAGCTCTTCTGGTCGAGACGAGTTCCCTCACTGTTGTTTTCCTTATGAGTAAGTTACATGCTTTGCACTCTACTTTTAAGTTTTCTCCTATTGGGAGATTCTGCGAGTAGTAGCCCGTGTCTATTTTTTGTCTCTATTCATTATTGAGAGATATGAGACCAGTAGTAAATTCATGTTGTCCAGTACGGTATGTTTGATGTGATTCCTGAGTATTTTTGTTTACGAGTTGTGATTTTGATACTCCATCAAGATGTGAGATCAGTTAGCATTATGGTTTTTATCAGCTGAGATGAATTAGTGGAGGAATTTCAATTGGCATGATATATTTTTGGTATGTGATTCAGAGTTGAGGGCGAGGTCCTCATGATATTTGTGATCCGATATGTTTGGACCGGGCTGAGTACTGTAGTGGAAATTGTACAGGATGGTATCCGTGTGATTTTTTCATGTGCTTTAGTTCCATCCTTGTTATGTTGTTGTGTAAGTTAGCATTGAGTTTTATCTTGCGGGGTATATGCCCGGTGGTCTTAGTTGTGGCTTGGTTATTTGGATGTCAAGGTTGTGAAGTCTTCGTTTTTCTTGATTTATTATAAGTGTGATGGAGGTTGGGAATATAGTTCTATCGGATATGAGGCTAATTGCTAATGCTGAGTTGATTTTGGGCATCCATTGCGACCCAAATGTTATTATGAGCCTATGTGTGATGTGCCATATTGTGTGGTCGTGCCTTATGGGTATAGTCATGAGTTATTGCAGCTGGTTGGGGCTAATGTCGGATGTGGATTTAGAATCAGGTATTATGGAAATGAGTAGAAGGTCAGAAATTGAGGTATGAGGCTCATCGCTAGCATTAGAAAAGCTAAATTGCAGTTGTGGTGGTGTCGTCAGGATTTCGTAGGTTGGGGTGACGTGGAACCACCCGCGGGTGTGTGTTGGAAATACGCAATAAGTGATTGGTTGAGTTCAAAGTGAATCTTAGCACGTTCGAGGACGGACATTTGTTTAAGAGGGGGAGATTGTGATAACCCGAAAGGTCATCTTGTATATTTCTAGCTAATTCTGTGTTCCGAGGTCGTGAAAACCTCANCTAATTCTGTGTTCCGAGGTTGTGAAAACCTCCTTCTATGTCACCTCGATTTGCGTGTGCATCCTAGGAGTGTAGCTGAGAAGCCTTTATGTGAAAAAACTAATAAAACAATAATTTTGTATTAGAAATTTGAATAAAGTTGACTTCAGTCATCGTTTTTGGTAAACGGAACCGAACCCCTGATTTGACGGTCCCAGAGTGTCCGTAGGAAAATATGGGACTTGGGCGTATGCCCGGAATCGAATTCCGAGGCCCCAAGTCCGAGAAATGAATTTTTAAAATAAATTATTTTCTGAAAATAAAAGGGGTTTTTGAAAATGAAATTGTATGTGAAACCTGGGGTATCACGCCCATATTATGGTTCCGGAGCCCTGTACGAGTTCGACATAATATTTATGACATATCTGTGAAGTTTGGTAAGAAATGGACTTCATTAGATGTGATTCAGACCGTAAATTCAAAATTTGATGTTTAAAGAAGTTTTGAGTAATTTCATTGATTTTTGGTTTAATTCATCGTTTTAGTGTTGATTTATGTGGTTTGAAACCTCGAGCGAGTGCGTGTTAGGTTATATGACTTGTTTGTGTGATTAGACGGGGTCCCGGGGGCCTCAGGTGTGTTTCGGCGACGGGTCCTTTTCTTTCATTTTTGAACTGCTATTTCTCGTGTCTGTTGCCCTATTTCGCGATCGCGTAGCCGAACCCGCAATCGCGTAGTGTTCTGTTTGCCCCGCCCATTTTTCATTTATCATGATCGCAGTGATACTTTCTCGATCGCGATGTGTCCCTGTTGGTCGCCCAAACTTTGTTCTTCGTTTTTGCATTCTTCAGTACGCGATCTCATAGCTTCCTGTTGTCCTCCTCCGCATTCGCGAACTCCTTGTCGCGTTCGTGATGAACAACCTAGGAAGCTTTCCTCTTTCTTCTTCGCGATCGCAAAGCATGTTCTGCGATCGCAATTCATTTAACATCTGGGCAGAATATAAGTTCTCCAAAATTGGGGTTTCACCATTTTTAACATATTTTGACTTCTACAGCTCGGGTTTTGGCGATTCATTGAGGGTTTTTTCACACAAATCTATGGGTAAGTGTTCTCCCCTTAAATTAATTATATTTCATGAATTAGTTCTTGTTTTTATCATTTAATTTGTGTTTTGGGTTGAGGGAATTATGGGTTTTGAAAGAAAACTTCTAAAATGTAAAATCATGATTTGAAAGACCAAATGTTATCGGAATTGGAAATATTTACTATGGGTGAAGTTGTATCGGAATGGGTAATCGGAATTTGTAAAATTTGTTGGGTTCCGAGGTGCGGGCCCGGGGGTCAACTTTGGGTCGATTTTTATGATTTTGTAAAGATTGAGACTTTATTCTTCGGAATCGTTCCTTATACATTTTATATGTATTTTGAAGTTGTTTTAGTTGATTTTGAGCCGTCCGGAGGCCTTCCCGCCCGATAAGTCTATTTTTGAGTGCCAGGTTAAGTATCTTGCTTAACCTTGTGTGGGGGAATTACCCCTTAGGATTTGAGACTTCTATGTTGATTGTAGACCGTGTACGCGAGGTGATGAGAGCATGCTCAGATTTATTTGTGGAAAGTTTACCCTTTACGAATCTTAGATCCTTATATTCGCCGAGTATGAAGTGTCCTTAGCATGATTGAATTTCCTAATTTCTAGTGTCATCTTTATTTGCTTAAATGTGGAAGTTCTTACTTTTGGATTTACTCCTATTGCCTACTTGACTCCTAATTGACTTATCTGAAGGTTTATTTCCTTTACTGTCATGCTATATCTTCTTAACTGCATATCTCAAATTTGCAATCATCTTCATCTCAAACTATAATTGTTTTGGTCTTAAATGAAGTTATAATTATTCTCTACTGCTTGTCCTTAAGTGGAAATTATTGAATATTGTCATAACTGCTCAACCTTAAGGAAGTTTAGATATTCTATACCTTCATTACTTGCCTTATATGGAGTTATCGGATTTGTGTTGATTTCTTGTTGTTCACCCGTGTAATTAGCTGTGGTTGTTACATGCTATTTTCCTTGTGGAGTGATTTCTCAATATGCCTAGCTCTCCTTATTATTTTTATTTCTCGTGAACTAGATTTTTCTATCTTGTGATCGAAGGTTATTTGAGTTGATGTATTAATTGTATTCCTAACTGAATTGTGTCGAAGTCTAACACATGTGACAGGTCGGGATGATACCTCCGGAGCATAGACACGTGGAAGACTAGATGAACTCCAGATACACTTGGAGGAAAAGCAAGCTCATAAGCAACCTCCCCAACTCGCCTCAACACCTCAAATGGGCCTATAAACCTTGGGCTCAACTTGCACTTCTTCCCAAACCTCATGACTCTTTTCATCGGCTAGACTTTCAAGAGAACCTTCTCGCCCACAAAAAATGATAAGTCACGCGCCTTCTAATCCGCGTAACTCTTCTGTCGAGACGGTGCAATGCGAAGTCATTCTTGAATCAACTTTACTTTTTCCAAGGCATCCTTCACCAAATCAGTACCATACAACCTAGCCTCGCCGGGCTCAAACCACCCAATGGGAGAACGACAACGCTGACCATATAAATTCTCGAATGGAGCCATCTTGATGCTAGACTGGTAACTGTTGTTGTAAGAAAACTCGGTCAAAGGCAAGAATCGATCCCACTGTCCCACAAGTTAATCACACATGCTCTGAGCATGTCATCCAATATCTGAATTGTCCGCTCCAACTACCCGTCGGTATATGGATGAAATACGGTGGTGAGCTCTACACGGGTCCCCAACTCACTCTATACAACTCTCTAGAAATGAGAAGTAAACTGAGGACCTCTGTCTTATATGATGGAAACAGGCACACCATGCTGTCGAACTATCTCCTGAATATAAATATGGGCCAATCTCTCCAAGGTATACATAGTCATCATAAGAATGATGTGTGCCGACTTGGTCAATCTATCTACAATGACCAATACTGCATCACACGTCCGCAAAGTCCGCGGAAACCCAACTACTAAGTCCATAGTAATTCGCTCCCACTTCCACTCAGGTATAGTCAACTGCTGGAGTAGGGCTCCTGGTCTTTGGTGCTCATACTTAACCTGCTGGCAATTTAGGCATCTTGCTACATACTCAACTATGTCGTTCTTCATCCGCCACCACCAATAATGCTTCCTCAGGTGGCGATACATCTTCATAGCACCTAGGTGGATGGAATATCGAGAATTGTGCACCTCCTCTAGAATCCTTTCCTTCAAGCCATCGACATTCAGAATAAATAGACGACCCTAGAGTCGCAGAACACCATCGTCACCGATAGAAACCTCTTTTGCACTACATTTTAGCACTGTCTCCTTGAGAACCAACAGGTGCGGATCATCAAACTACCGAGCCTTGATCTGCTCCAATAGTAAAGACTGATAACGACGCAAGTAAGAACTCAATTGGCCTCTGAAATATCCAACCTCACAAGTCTGCTAGCCAAAGACTGAATGTCCGAAGCTAGTGGCCTCTCCTCTACTGAAATGAATGCCAAGCTACCCATACTCTCTATCGTCCTGCTCAAGGCATCCGCAACTATGTTCCCCTTGATTGGATGACAAATAATGGTGATGTCATAATCCTTCAGTAACTCAAGCCATCTACGCTGCCTTAAATTGAGATCCCTTTGCTTGAAAAAATGCTGCAAACTGCGATGATCAGTATAAACCTCACAAGACACTCCATAAAGATAATGCCTCCAGATCTTAAGAGCCTGAACAATCGCTGCCAACTCCAAATAGTGCACATGATAGTTCTTCTCATAGGCCTTCAACTGACGTGAAGCATATGCAATAACTCGCCCCTCCTGCATCAATACACAACCCAAGACAATGTGTGAAGTGTTGCAATACCCAATATACATCCCCAAACCGGATGGCAACATAAGGACTGCTGTTTTGGTCAAAGTTGTCTTGAGCTTCTAGAAGCTCACCTCACAATTATCGGACCAACGAAATTGAGCACCCTTTTGGGTCAATCTAGTCAAAGGTGTTGCAATATATGAGAATCCTTCCACGAACCTGCGATAATAACCTTCTAACCCCAAGAAGCTCTTGATCTTAGTCATCAAAGTAGGACGAGGCTAACTCTGAACTGCCTCAATCTTCTTGGGATCCACCTTAATACCCTCGCTTGGTACCACGTGCCCCAAGAATGTCACAGAATCAATGACGAATGAATAAATATAAGGTCTGAACACCCTATTCATAAGATCCATAAACGATATTGGAGAGTTAGTCAAGACGAAGGACATAAGTGAAAACTCATAATGGCCTTTAATATGGAAAGCAGTCTTCGGAACATTCTAGTCCCTAATATTAAACTGATAGTACCTTGATCTCAACTCGATCTTGGAGAACACCCTAGCAGCTTGCAATTGGTCAAACAAACCATTAATATGCGGAAATAGGTACTTGTTCTTAATGGTAACTCGATTCAACTGGTGGTAATTAATGCACATCTGCATGTCCCATCTTTCTTCTTCATAAATAGCACTGGGGTACCCCAAGGTGATACACTTGGTCCGAGGAACCACTTTGTTAACAAATCCTCAAGGTTCTCCTTCAACTCCTTTAGTTCTTCATAGCCATACAGTATGGTGCGATAGATATAGGCTGGGTACCCAGAGCCAAGTTAATACAGAAATTGACATAACGTTCTGGTGGTGTGCCTGGAAGATCAGAAGGAAACATATCGGAGAACTCTCGGACTACTAGTACTAAATCAAGCGCCAGAGACTCTGCAGTAGTATCCTGTATGTAGGCTAGATAAGCCAAGCAGCGCTTCTTGACCATGTGTCGAGCCTTCATAAAAGAGATAACCTAACTAGATGTACTGACAGATGAACCCTTACACTCCGATCTAGGCAACTCTGGCATCACTAAGGTAAGATTCTTGGCATGACAATGAAGGACGACATGATATGGATATAGCCAACCCATGCCTAGGTGACCTCAATGTCGGTCATATCAATCAACAGAAGATCCGCTCTAGTCTCATATCCATAGAATCTGACCACACAGGACCGATAGATCTGATCCACAACAACAGAATCACCCACAGGAGTGGACACATAGATAGGAGTACCCAAGGACTCGCGAGGAATATCCAGAAAATGAGCAAACAAATATGAAACATACGAATAGGTAGATCCTAGATCAAATAATACTGAATCATCCGTACTGCAGAAAAAAATAATACCTATGATTATGGTATCTGAGGCCACTGGATCTAGTCTTGCCGAAAAAACATACAATCTGGCTGGAGCGCCATCAGGCTGGCCCCCGCCACATGACCTCCACCTCTAGGACGACCCCTACCCACCTCCTCTATTCCTCTGGGAGGCAAGACGGCTGGTGTGGCTACTGGTGTTGTAATCATGGACCGCTGACCCTACTGTAGTGCCTTGGCCGAAGCCTAGGGCAATGTCACTTCATCTGACTGGGATCCCTACACTCATAACAACCTTTCTGAGTGGTGGAATGTTGCCGTGAAGTATGACTTTGATGGCACGAATACCCACCGGAAGAACCCTAAATAGCGGGTGGGCGATATGAACTCTCTGGCATGGCACGAAAATAAGCACTGGAAGAACTATGATGACCGAAGTATCCATTGGAAGAACCCTGAATAGCTGGCGAGCGGTTAGAACTCTCTGGCATAGCACTGAAATAGGGCCGCGCTGGAACACCCCGAGGAGGTGGTGTTGCTAAATATGGGGGCCTGTTGGGATGACCCCTCCCAAAATGACCTCTGCCCCTAGTTGGGACACCTCTGAACTCTCTAGAAAAATTGGACCACTTGTCTCGCTGCATCTTCTCTCTACCCCTCTGACGGTAACCCTCAATCCTCCGAGAAATATCTACTACCAAGTTATAGGAAGTCCCCATCTCAACCTCCCGAGCCATAGTAACTTGAATACTAGAGTGCAGCCCCACAACAAACCTCCGCACCATATCTGCATCGGTGGGATGTATCATAAGTTCATGGTGAGACAACTCAGAGAATCTCACCTCATAGTCGGTCACTGACATCTGGCCCAGATCGAGCTGGTCAAACTGAAACCCCAACTCTTCCCTCTAGGAGGGTGGAATATACATGTCAAAGAATAGACGTGTGAACTGGTCCCAAGTCATGGGAGAATAATCTGCTGGTCTCCCAAGAAGATAAGACTTCCACCACCTACGTGATCTGCCCTCCAGCTGAAAGGTAGTGAAATCCACCGTGTGAGAGTCCAATATGCTCATATTGTGTAGTATGTCCCTGCACCCATCAATGAAGTCATGGGGATCCTCATTTCGCTCACCCCCAAAAATAGGAGGGTGAAGCCTGGTCCATCTATCCTGTATCTTCTGTGGCTCGCCGCTCGTAGGTGGTTTGGGATCAGGTACATCTACTACAACTGGCTGGGCTCCGCTCACGGGTAGGGTGCCCAGAGTCTAATATATTACAGCTGCATGCCCAGGAGTCGGTGCTCCTCGTTTCAACTGAGAAGTGGCTGGGTCTACTGGAAATAAACCAGCATGGGTCATAGAATCCATGAACTGCAACATACGACACATGGCCTCCTAAAAGCCCGGTGCTGACATGAAATCAACCGGGGCTGGTTTTGCTACAGGCACCTCACCCTACTCCTCATCAATGAGATCCTCCACTGGATCGGTTGTTGGTGTAACTAGGGCAACTCTAGGACGTCCTCATCCCCTACATTGGGCCTGTGCCCTCCCCCGGCCTCTACGTCGGCCTCTGGAAATGGGGGGAGAATCTCCTCCCAGGTTCGGAAAATCTGGCGCGTGCGTTCTCATCATCTGTGAGAGTGAGAGAAGAAGCTCAGTACACCATCAACTGAACGATAGGAGATGAATAAAGAGTACTTTCCTAACACCCTATAGCCTCTCAAAGATAAATACGGACGTTTCTTACTAATAGGTTTGCTAAGAAACAAATTTAAATGAAAAAACAAAAGCAACTAAATGTATATGAGTATAAACAAGGATAAAACCAAAATCATAAGTCTACTAGTGAGTCCCAAGATCTGACGTCAGAAGTATGTGGGCTACTAGCAGAATATACAAAAGATTTCTACTCTACTGTCTGAAATAGAACAGACAGAAAATAATAAAAAGAAAGACTTTGGTTGCTGCTGAATGGCTCAAAAGGGCAGCTCAACGTATAGTCTTGAACCGGCAGTCAAACGTGCGCACCAGATTGATAACCAGATGCACCTGTCTCATATCCTGCACATGAAGTGCGGGAGTGTAGCGTGAGTGCATAAACAACATGTACCCAGTAAATATCTAGTCAAACCTCGAAGAAGTAGTGATGAGGGGTCGACTTTGACACTTACCATGGGCCAGAAACATGATAATATGAAGTTCAAGTTAAGCATGAAATATACAATTATAATAGAACTCAAAGTAGGAAATAATTAAACAATCCTTCATTTCAAATAAGAACCAAGTCATTTCTCTCATCTATTTCTTTCACCTTTCAAGTCCGTGAAACAATATTAAATATACAAGTTCTTGAAGCCCGTGCTAATCCCAGGCCCAAACTAAAGATATAAAAGCAAAAATTTCATATCACTCCTTTAATATTTTAACTTTCTTTTTGATCACTTTTTTCACTTCAAATCACATGCGGAGCAAGAATTTAAAGTCTATGAATTCCGAATCANAAGATAACATGATCATGGCAGATAACACTGACCTTTTAAACACATATGAGTTCGTTAAAGTTTAAATATTAAGTAAAAGAAATGCCTAAATATAAGTAGAAGAATTTTCAGAAATTCTCAAATTTTATAATACAAATAAAAAGTAAATAAATGCCTACATGTACAAAACTATAATTAAAAAGGAGAATGAGAGAACAACAAGAAATAAGAATTTAGCAAAAAAAAGGCTATTTTTCAGGTTAATAGATAAGACCAATAGAAGAAAGTAACTGGGAAAACAAAGTGCAATGGATAAGGATGCTCCTTCCCTACGAAGGTTTTCGTGTTTGAGCCTGGGTATGAAAAAATTCTTAGTAGGGAGAGCCTCCTCAAAATGAGCCCTACGCAACGCGAATCCGAATTTATCGGGCTCGAATACGGATATCGGACACCGGATAAAAAAATAAAAAACAGAAAAATAAGGTAGGAGAGCTTTTAAGAAGTAAACCATAAAACAAAAAGTAAAATTGACTTTAAAAAATAAAGCAAAAACCTAGAAGTAATTAATTGAAAAGTTCACATTAATTGCATAATACTATTGCAAGTTTCAAAATCTAACTTCACTAAACTATCCAGATTTTAAAATCACTTAAATATTTTAATCATGACTTAGTATGAAATATATAAATCAAATTAAACTCTTAAGAGTACTGTCTAGTCAAATTTCATCACATTAAAAAAATAATTATAGGTGAATTATTTGTATAACAATAAGACAAATTTCATTTAATAAAATATCATATAAATTTGTTTGCATATATACATTTAAAAATAGAAAAAAGTTATGAGTTTTGTAAAATCATCATCAAACCACATTCTATCATAATTAATAGCTTGTTTGGCCAAGCTTCTTCCAGACCAAAAATACTTTTTTTTAAATAATTTTTTTTTAAAGTTAATGTTTGGCCAAGTTTTAGAAGAAAAAAAGTGCTTTTTAGTAGAAGCATAAGAAAATTTTGTAGAAGCAAAAAAAAAAAAAAAAAAAAGTTATATCCAGAAGAATTTTTTTTTAAAATTCTTTTTTGAAAAAAATACACTTAGAAGCACTTTTTTACCGCTTAGCCAAACACTAATTGCTGCCCGAAAGTGCTTTTCAAATTAATTAGCCAAATATAAATTGTTTTCCACAGAAAAGTACTTTTGAGAAATCAATCACGAAACAACACAAAAATACACAGAAAGATGGACAACAAAACAAGCCAAACCGAAAGGAAACACAATACAATAGAGAACACCAATAACTCAATTCTACGTCGTTTTGTTCACATCGGGCCTTAGCCATTAAAATCCATAAACTAGTGGAAATCATTAAACAACAGTTCATATGAAAAACTATTGCAAATAAAATCATTTTAGAATGGAAGAGTTTCTTTTGAAAACATACCTTCTCCAAGAGTAGATATAAGTATATTTAATAGAGAGAATTACGTAAAACATAGTTTCTTTCAAAATACGAAACTTCCCAAAGATGTTTTCCCAATAAATGACTTCCAAATATCATTTCAGGTAAGACTAGTGCTTTTCAAATATACCTTCGATATGAAAGTCATTCAAATATAATCATTTCGAAACCATTGCTTTTTTCAATACTACCTTTCAATAAAATTCCTTGATCAAAATCTCCCCAAGATTTACCTACCGGAACTCAGTCTGTAACTTAGAAATTGCCATGCAGTACATGAGGAATATAAAATCTTGCCAATAAATGCAGTAAGAGATGAGTAGGAATATCCAAATTTAGAACAACGGAATAAAATTTAAAGAAAAGTGCACGACATCACCCTTCGTGCTTTACTCTCATCCTCACCAAAACAAGTGCACGGCATCACCCTTCATGACTTTACTCTCATCCTCACAATGCAATAAATAAATAAAACGGCACGGCATTATCCTTCGTGATTTTAAATGTCATATCATGGCAAGGCATCACCCTTCGTGCTTTTACACTCTCATCCTCACAATGCAATAAATAAATACACGGAATCACCTTTCCTTCTTTACACTCTTCCTTACAATGAAAAAAATAAATACACGGCATCACGCTTCGTGCTTTACACTCTTCCTCACACAAACAATATCAAGAACCACAATTTTTCAAGGAACAACAATAATATGAACCATAAATCAAAATATCCTGGCAAGGGAGTCAACAATATAAACAATATCATTAACGACATAAACAGTAATAGAAACCATAAGATCCCGTCAAGGGAGTCAACAAGGCAAAGAACATCATCAACAATGGAATAATGAGAGAAACCACACAATCCCGGCAAGGGAAAAAACTATAACCAATCTCACCTAAACAGTTAACTTCACGGAATAAACTTAACTTCAACAGAGTCCCAGTAATAGGCAACATCAAGAAAACACTAATGACATAAATGTCTAAAAATTAGACCTAAGTAGCACTTAAGGGAATAGTCATATAAATCACAATGTATGACTCACGGGCATGCTTGACTCCAACGAATAGATGTTCCAACTACGACTTGTCGTCTATAAGGCTAGATGACACTAATTATAGTCAATTAGGCAAGTTAGGGAGAAAATATAGCATGATGATGAGAGAATTAAAATATTTAGTTACGTCAAGTAACGTCAAATAGCCAACGAAGGAACCCAAAAACAAATAATAATAGTTTAAACATGAAGCGATGAAATTAACAACCAAGGATTCAAATGTAACAATTACAACTCATACACATGTAATATAAGAACCTACGAATCCTAAAAGGCCAATCTAATTGCAAATAAGTCCGAGTACACACTCGTCACCTCGCATACTACAATTAACATGGTTGACTCAATCCTAAGGGGTAGTTCCCCCACACAAGGTTAGGCAAGATACTTACCTCAAATACGACAACCCGGTACTCAAAACTAGACTTCTTGGGTGGAAAGACCTCCAGACGGCTCACAATCAACTAAAACAACTTCAAAATACACATAAAACGTATAAGGAACTATTCTAAATAATAAAGTTTCAATCTTTACAAAAATTATAAAAATAGACCCAAAAGTCGACCCCCGGGCCCGCACCTCGGAACCCAAAATTTTTTACCAATTCCGATTACTTATTCTGATACGAGTTCACCCATACTAAGTTTATCCAATTCCGATAACATTTGGTCTTTCAAATCATGATTTTACATTTTAGAAGTTTTCATTCAAAACCCACAATTTCCTCAACCCAAAACACATATTAAATGATAAAAACAAGAACTAATTTATGAAATATAATTAATTATAGTAGAAGAACACTTACCCATTAGATTTGTGTGAAAAACACACCAAAAATTTCCAAAACCCGAGCTCTACAAGTCAAAATATGTTAAAAACGGTGAAACCCCGATTTTGGAAAACATATATTCTGACCAGGTATTTTGTTCAGCGCGATCGCGGAAAACGAGATGCGATCACATAGAGAAACAATATCACTGGCCAAAGAAACGTTCTATAGAGAACACTGCAATCGCAAAAAAGGAAATTTGCTGGTGACCCACTTGCAATATGCGTTCACGGCAATGTGATTGCGAACGCGGAGAAGGAAAAAATAGACTTCCACGACTGCTAGCGTGCTTGTGCGATCGCAATGAAGGAAAACTGGGCGGGTCCAAACAATGCTATCTGATCGTTATTACCTCTATGCGATCGCATAGAAGGAAACCAGAAGACAACAATCAGCAACTCAAAAAATAGGGAAAATTGACCCGAACCCCATTCGACTCTCACTCGTGGCCCCCGCGACCCCATCTAAATGCATGAACAAGTATTATAACCTAACACGGACTCGCTTGAGGTTTCAAACCACATGAAACAACACTAAAACGATGAATTAAACAAAAAATCAATGAAATTCCTCAAAACTTCTTTAAGCATTAAATTTTGCATTTACGGTCTGAATCACATCTAATGAAGTCTGTTTCTTACCAAACTTCACAGACATGGCAAAAATATTATGTCGAACTTGTACCGGGATCCGAAACCATAATACGAGCCCGATACCACAGGTTTCACATATAAGTTCATTTTCAAAAACCTCTTTTATTTTCAGAAAACAATTTCTTTTAAAAATTCATTTCTCGGACTTGGGACCTCAAAATTCGATTTCGGGTATACGCCCAAGTTCCATATTTTCGTGCGGACCCTCCGTGACTGTTAAATCACGGGTCCGGGTATGTTTACGAATAACGTTGACCGAAGTCAACTTTATTCAAATTTCTAATAAAAAATTATCATTTTTATCAGTTTTCACATAAAGTCTTCCTGGAATCATGCACGGTCTGTACACGCAGATCTAGGTGAGATAGAAGGAGTTTTTCACGACCTCAGAACACAGAATTAGCTATAAATATACGGGATGACCTTTTGGGTCATCACACCAAGCTAAGAGTCATGATTCTCAAAACCAGAAAAAAGACAGTGAAAGCTTTCAAGGAATTTCATGATCGCGTTGATCGAATCTTAGGCACAATGAACGCAAGCTTTTATCGCCTCAAAGAAGCTACATGCAACACGCTTACCTATTTCCATCGTTGATGTGATGACCCGGTCGGTCGTCTTAAGAATTAACGCCCCGATCCCCTATTAAATGTTTTCCCCAAGTCTATTCCTGCTAAATTGAATTGCCAGGACGTTCGGTTTTGAGTTTCGGAGAGTTTTGGGACACTTAGTCCCTCAATGAGAGCTCAAGTGTTGGAAAGTTGCCTGTAGTCGGAACAGTGTGAAGACGGCTTCAGAATGTAAATCCAGTGGTTCTGTTAGCTCTGTTAGGTGATTTAGGGGTTGGGATCATGTTCGTAATGCATTTTGGAAGTCCGTAGCTCATTTAGGCTTAAAATGCCGAAGTTTTAATTTTTAAAGTTTCCAGTCCGATAGTGAGTCCCTGATCCGAGGGTTGGAATGGAATTCTGGAAGTCACAGTAGTTCCATCATGTCATTTAGGATGTGTGTGCAAAATTTGAGGTCATTCGGATGAGGTTAGACGTGTTTCGCCGTCGGATGTGAATTCTAGAATTTTCCTAAGTTTCTAGGGTTGAGCCTATGCATAATCGACGATTTTGATGTTATGAGACGTGTTTTTTTAAGGCTCGACCTATTTCGAACAAGGTATTAGGGTCGGTTGGTGGTTTTGGTTGAGGTACCGGGGGCCTCGGGGTTGTTTCAGATACTTAACGGGAGAAATTGGGACTTATCAAATGGCTGAACCAGACCTCTTCTGGTAGTTTCGCACCTGCGAAGGTTTTCCCGCAGGTGCGGACTCGCAAGTGCGATGGCAAGGGATTTGTCCAGAGTTCACAGGTGCCACCTAATTTCTGCAGGTGCTGAACCGCAGGCGTGACCAAACGACCGCAGGTGCGGCCCCAGTGGACTTAAGAGAATTCCGCACCTGCGATGCTTTTTCCGTAAGTGCGGTTCCGCAGGTGCGGTGATCGGGACCGCATGTGCGGTTATCGGGACCACAGGTGAGAGATCCCTGTGTGTTTACTCCAAAAATCTGAGGGTTTGTTTCATAAGTCTATAAATCATTGGAGAGCTCGGGAATTGGTGATTTTCAGTGGGTTTTGAAGAGAAGGATCATATGTAACGTTTTCTAATCCTAATTCATTGTTATACCATTAATACCCATTATTTTCTTTAGTTTAATTATCAAAAAATGGGGTTAAAACCATGGGAAATTGATGAAACTTCCCCAAACCAGAATTCTGAGAATTTAAAGGATTTTTGGCATCGGATTGCGATTGTTTCTGGTCGAGTGAGTTCGTGAGTGAATGGTTGTCCGAAAAATATAGATTTTACCTGATTCTGAGACGTGGGCCCAAGGGGCATTTTTTCATTTAAATAGTAGAATCAGTTCCTTGAGATGTTATTTACTATATGTAATTGAATTGTATAGATTTGGGCCATTTGGAGTCGGATACTCGTGGCAAACGTGGGGTTTTGAGTTTATTTTGAGCCAGTTCAAGGTAAGTGGCTTGTCTAACCTTGTGTGGGGGACCTTTCCCCTTAGGTGTGATATTTGGTAATTTAATGCCTTGTACGTGAAGTGACGAGCGCGGTCTTAGATCCCCCTGCACATTTACTTTGGGACTGCGGGGTTGATTCCTGATAGATCCTCCTGCATATTTAATTTGGGACTGCGGGTTCGATTCCCGATAGATCCCCTACACATATAATGGACTACGAGACGGTATCCCGGGAGATCCATTGGATATACATATGATGGACTACGGGACGGTAGCCCGGGATATCCATTGGACAGTTCAGAAGAGGACTACATGACAATATCCTGGGAGATCCTCACTGTTACAACTGTTATTGTGCTGTACATATTCCGTGTTTACTCTGTTCTTGTGTTTTATTTTGTTATTGCCTTGTTTGACCTGTCTTATTTCACTTCTGTACCCATTATTACTGCATGTTTTCATACTGTAAATTTCTATTATATTGTTTAACCTCAGTCGGGCTTGGAACTTACTGAGTACCGCTGTGGTGTAATCATGCCCTTTCTCTGCATGTTTTTCATGTGTAGATCCAGGTACCTCCACCCAGGCGCACTATCCCCGAGGTTGAGAGATCTAGCAGAGACTTTGAGGTACATCTGCCGCGTCCGCAGACCAGGAGTGTCAATCTTATTCTTATTCCAGCTTTACTGGAAAGCTTTTCCTTCCTTACAGTTGTTTAGACATTCTGGAGTTAGAGCCGTGTATTACATTTTTGTAAGCTTGTGTTTCCCGTATGTTTCCGGGTTTTGGGGTGCCATTGTAGATTTCCGCATTATTTTTGAGTGGTATATGCTGAGCGGCATTTATATACAGTCTTTCTTTTAGGTTGTTCAGTTTTTACTTAATTATTATTTTTTTTTTTGGCAAATCAACTAGGCAGGAGTCAAGGGCTAGTTTTATTAATACTAAAAAACTAAAAAGAACCACATAGGAAGAGTACAAATAAGGGGGACAATAGCACCAGTAATGTTGCCTCTATGCCTTGGCTACATAATCACTCATTTGCGCCTCACAATGTCCTTATGGCAGCCTCATGTAGAGGAATCATGGTGTAGATACCGGCAAAGTCTCACGAGGACATATAATCTCATAGCCATTTGGATATCTTTCCAAAGGCATAGGGCTAGAGCAACACAAACTGGGATAAACCTAACCTTACTAATCCTATTGAGGCAAATAAAAAGCGTCACCTACTAGCATGCATGTAAAAAGAAAGAACTAGCTAGTACTAAATATTCTATGATCATCACAGATTCGCAAGTTATGTTGTTTTTTTCCGCATTGTTAGGCTTATCTAGTTATAGGGACTAGGTTCCATCACTACATGTTCACGGAGGGCGAACTGGGGTCGTGACAAGTTGGTATCAGAGCTCTAGTTTCATAGAAGTCACAGGACACAGGACGGTTTATTAGAGTCTCGCTGATCGGTATGGAGACGTCTGTACTTATCTACGAGAGGGTATATAACTGCTTAGGAAAAATATTTACTTCATTTTATTTCCTTGTCGTGCAATATTTTTGACATCAATTCTAAATCTCTGTCTTCTATTCTCTCACAGATGGTGAGTACATGTTCTACTTAAGACGATCAGGCACCCGTGCCCCCTACTGCAGCCGTCAGAGGCTGGGGCCGAGGTAGAGGCCAAGGACGCGCATGTGGTGCAGCGAGAGAACTTGCGCGAGCTACCGCCGAGGTACCACCAGCAGATCCAGCCGAAGTCCAGGCACCTGACATGCCTACTGCCACTACTACTGCAGCCCTTCAGGAGACGTTAGCTCAGTTCATGTCTATGTACACCACTCTGCTCAAGTAGGGTTGCTTCCCCTTGCTGCAGCCACATCCGAGGCCGTGGGAGGAGCACAGACTCCCGCCACCCGCACTCCAGAGCAGCGAGTGCATGTGGAGCAGGTCCCAGAGATTATTCCTACACCGCCCGTAGTGCCAGTTCAGCCCGAGGATGGGTCAACTGCTTCAGAGGACGAGCAGCGGAGACTTGAGAGGTTCAAGAAGTATGATCCTCCGGTATTCAGTGGTCTAGCATCAGACGATGTCTTGGAGTTTCTAGAGGAATGCCATCGTATTAATCGCACATTAGGCATAGCAAGATCTAGTGGGGTTTCCGTTACGACCTTCCAGCTTCGCGAGCCGCCTATGATTGGTGGCACACTTATGAGTTAGATAGTCCAGACAACGCTGCTTCACTGACCCGGAACCACTTCTTACATATGTTCCTGAGAGAGTTTGTTCCTCAGAGCCTCAGGGATGCATGGCGCACAGAGTTTGAGCATTTGTGTGAGGGTGCTATGACAGTTTCATAGTATGCTATCAGTTACACCAGATTGGCTAGGCATGCACCGGCTTTGGTTGCTACGGTCCGCGAGAGGGTTCGCCGGTTCATCGAGGGTCTTATCCCACCCATCAGATCTGGCATGGATCGAGAGTTGGAGATGGACATTCCTTATCAGAAGGTAGTGAGCATTGCTAGGAGGATCGAGGGTATGCTCGCTAGGGAGCAAGAGGAGTAAGAGGCCAAGAGGTCTCGAGAGTCGAGCCACTACTCTGGTGCCCGTACCCCAGCAGCAGGTCGACATGGTAGGGTTTATATGTTCCACCTTGTTCATTCAGCTCTTCCAGCAGCCAGCGGTACCCCAGCTCCGCTCAGGCCTCAGGAGCCTTACTATGCACCTCCAGTTTCTGGCGCGCCTTCTGCGCGAGGTGCTTTCAGAGGTCAGTCTAGCAGACCTGGCCTTAGCCAGTCACAACCACCACGCCCTCCCAGAGCTTGCTGCTACCCCATCTTCCCAACCTGCTAGGGGCGGAGGTCGGGGAGGTAGAGGTCGCCCTCGAGGGGGAGGCTAGGCAAGATATTATGCTTTTCCTGCTTGTACCGAGGTTGTTGCCTCCAATTCTATCATTACACGTATTATACTGGTTTGTCACAAAGATGCATCAGTTCTATTTGATCCACGTTCCACGGATTCTTATGTCTCTTCTTATTTTGCTCCGCATTTGGGTATAGCCCGAGATTCTTGGAGTTCTCCTGTTTTTGTTTCTACTCCTGTGGGAGATTCTCTTGTTGTCGACCGCGTTTATCGGTCATTTTTGGTTACTCTTCGTGGTTTTGAGACTAGTGCGGATTTATTGTTACTCGAAATGGTTGATTTTGATATTATCTTGGGCATGGACTGGTTGTCGCCCGATTATGCTATTCTGGATTGTCGTGCCAAGAGCGTGATGCTGGCTATGCCAGGGTTTCCGCATGTTGGGTGGAGTGGTACCTTGATACCCCTTCTGTGTATTCAGTTCCAGTGGTATGGGATTATCCCGATGTGTTTGCAGATGACCTTCTGGGCATGCCGCCCGATAGAGACATTGATTTCTTGCCAGGCACTCAGACCATTCCTATTCCTCCGTACTGTATCGCTCCTTATGAGTTGAAGGAGTTGAAGGATCAATTACAAGAATTGCTTGATAAGAGATTTATTCAACCTAGTGTTTCACCTTGGGGTGCTCATGTCTTGTTTGTGAAGAAACATGATGGTTCTATGCGCATGTCTATTGATTATCGCCAGTTGAACAGGGTTACAGTGAAGAATCATTATCCCTTTCCTCGTATTGATGATCTATTTTACCAGCTTTAGGGCGCACAGGTATTTTCTAAACTGATTTTCGCTTAGGTTACCATCAGTTGAAGATTCAAGTGCCAGATATACCGAAGAGTACCTTCAAGACTCGGTCACTGTGCATTATTGTTGTTGAGATAGGGACATGCCAATTCTTTAATTGTGGGGTGGGGGATACTGTTTGTTGTTGCATATATAATTGTTGGTAGGTTGATTGGTTTGTTGGTATTTGATTTTTTTTTTGAATATATATTGATTAGTATTGACTTGGCCCGAAGGCGGACACCTTTCGACAGGTCTCTTGAGGGTTTTGAGTCGGAAAACTCTTCCCGACGATGGACATGTTTCTTGAGGGAAGTGAGTCTAGAGAGAACACAAAAAGATTTTTCTTTGTTAGGTAGTGTATCAACCCAACGTAGATGGGCTTCAGGAGTTGATTTATGAGGAGGCTCATAGTTTGCGGTATTCCATCCATCCGGGTACCACGAAGATGTACCAGGATCTGAGACAACACTATTGGTGGCGAAGAATGAAGAAGGATATAGCATAGTTTGTAGCTAAGTGTCTCAACTGTCAGCAGGTGAAGTGTGAGCATCAGAGACCGGGAGGGTGGCTTCAGCAGATTGAGCTTCCAGAGTTGAAGTGGGGGCGGACCACCATGGTCTTTGCGGTTGGACTTCCTCGGAATTTGAGGAAGCATGATGCTATTTGGGTGATTGTGGATCGACTGACCAAATCAGCCTATTTCATTCCGGTACTGACTACGTATTCATCTGAGCGGTTGGCAGAGATTTATATCCGAGAGATACTTTATCTACAGATGTATGCATTTCACTTCACGGTTTTGGAGAGCAGTTCAGCAGGAGTTAGGTAACAGGGTGGAGTTGAGCACAACATTCCACCCCATACAGACGGACAGTCCGAGCGCACTATTCAGATTCTTGAGGATATGCTCTGTGCGTGTGTGATTAAATTTGGAGGGTCTTGGGATCAGTTCTTGCCATTGGCGGAGTTTTCTTACAACACCAGCTATCAATCCACCATTCAGATGGCGCCGTATGAGGCTTTATATGGTAGGAGGTGCAGATCTCCGGTGGGTTGGTTTAAGCCGCGTGAGGCTAGGCTATTGGGCATAGAGTTAGTTCAGGATGCTTTGGAGAAGTTCAAGGTCATTCAGGATAGACTCCGTACAGCCCAGTCCACACAGATGAGTTACGCGGACCGGAAGGTTCGTGATGTTTCATATATGGTTGGAGAGCGGGTTCTGCTTCGGGTTTCCTCTATGAAGGGCGTTATGAGATTTGGGAGAAAGGGAAGCTGCGTCAAGGTTTATTGGACCTTTTGACATATTGAGGCGTGTTAGGGAGGTTGCTTATGAGCTTGCCTTAACTCCCAGCCTTACAGGAGTTCATATGGTATTTCATGTTTCGATGCTCTAGAGATATCACAGTGACCCGCCTCATGTCTTGGATTTCAGCTCAGTCCAATTGGACAAGGATCTATCATATGTTGAGGAGCCTGTAGCTATACTGGACAATCAGGTCAGAAAGCAGGTTGAAGAACATTGCTTCAGTAAAGGTTCAGTGGTGGGGTCAGCCGATCGAGGAGGCGACCTGAGAGACCGAGCAGGATATGCGCACCAGTTATCCTCATCTTTTCACTACTTCAGGTATGTCTTTATGCTCGTTCGAGGACGAACTAATGTTTAAGTGTAGGAGGTTGTGACGACCCGGCAATTCTTCTTGAGAATTAATGCCCTGATCCCCTGTTAACTTTTTCCCCAAGTCTATTTCTGCTAAATTGTATTGCCGGGACGTTCGGTTTTGAGTTTCGGAGAGTTTTGGGACACTTAATCCCTCAATGGGAGCTTAGGTCTTGGAAATTTTCCTGTAGCTGGAACAGTGTGAAGACGGCCTCGAAATGGAAATCCGGGTGTTCCGTTAGCTCCGTTAGGTGATTTCTGGGTTGGTAGCGTGTTCGGAATGCATTTTAGAAGTCCGTAGCTCATTTAGGCTTAAAAATACGAAGTTTGAATTTTTGAAGTTTCCAGTCCGATGTTGAGACTTTGATCCGAGGGTCGGAATGGAATTCTGGAAATCGCAGTAGTTATGTCATGTCATTTGGGATGTGTGTGCAAAATTTGAGGTCATTCGGATGAGTAAAGAAGTGTTTCCGCGTAGGATGTGAATTCTAGAATTTTCCTAAGTTTCTAGACTTGAACCTATGCATAATCGATAATTTTGATGTTATGAGATGTGTTTTTTTAAGGCTCGAACTAATTCGAATTAGGTTTAGGGTCGGTTGGTGGTTTTGGTTAAGGTCACGGGGGCCTCAGGGTTGTTCTGGATGCTTAACGGGAGAAAATGGGACTTATCAAATGACTGAACCCAACCTCTTCATGTGTTTTTGCACTTGCGAAGGTATTCCCGCATGTGCGGACTCGCAAGCGCGATAGGGTTGATCGCAAGTGCGATGGCGAGGGATTTGGCCAGTGGTCGCAGGTGCGACCTGAGTTCCGCAGGTGCGGAACCGCTAGCGAGACCAAACGACCGCAGGTGCAGCCCTAGTGCACTTAAGTGAATTCCGCACCTGTGATGCTTTTTCCGCAGGTATGGTACCACAGGTGTGGTACCGCAGGTACGGTGATCGGGACCGCAAGTGCGACATCCCTGTGTGTTTATTCCAAAAATCTGAGGGTTTATTTCATAAGTATATAAATCATTTGAGAGCTCGGGAAGTGGTGATTTTCAGTGGGTTTTGAAGATAAGTATCATAGGTAACTTTTTATAATCCTAATTCATTGTTAGACCATTAATACCCGTTGTTTTCTTTAGGTTAATTATCAAAAAATTGGGTAAAAACCATGGGAAATTGATGAAACTTCCCCAAACCGAAATTCCGATAATTTAAGGGGTTTTTGGCATCGAATTTCGAATTTTTCTGCTCGAGTGAGTTCGTGAGTGAATGGGTGTCCGGAAAATATAACTTTTACCCGATTCCGAGACGTGGGCCCGAGGGGCGTTATGGTCATTTTACCTAATTTCGCGCCTTAGCTTTGAATTAAATAGTAGAATTAGTTGCTTGAGATGTTATTTACGATATGTAATGGAATTGTATAGATTTGGGCCATTTGGAGTCGGATACTCGTGGAAAACATGTGGTTTCGAGTTGATTTTGAGACGGTTCGAAGTATGTGGCTTGTCTAACTTTATGTGGGGTCCTTTCCCCTTAGGTGTGATATTTGTTTATTGAATGCCTTGTACATAAGGTGACGAGCGTGAACTTGTGCTAATTGTTGAAAATCCAGTTTTACTTTAAATATTTAGACTGAGTTTCTTTCTTACCTGTTTTATTCTACTTGCAATTATAGTCTATGTTAGCTTACAAAAGCACGCCTAGTTGCCCTAAATTGCCTATTTGCTTAAGTTGCTTTAATTGTACTACGTGAAGCATGTTAGGCTAGAACTACTTGTTACCTTGTATTTTTGCACTCTATTTCTGAATGTGTTCTTGTTCTGGCTGCGTATTTACATTGGGACTACGGATGTGGGATTCCGGTAGCCCCCCCTCCTTGTTGGTTTACTTTGGGACTGCGGGTGAAATTCCCGATAGATCCCCCTGCACATTTACTTTGGGACTGCGGGTTAGATTCCCGATAGATCCCCCTGCATATTTACTTTGGGACTGCGGGTTGTATTCCCCATATATCCCCCTGCACATATGATGGACTATGGGACGGTATCCCGGGAGATCCTTCGGATATACATATGATGGACTACGGGATGGTATCCTGGGAGATCCATTGGACAGTTGAAAAGAGGACTGCATGAAGGTATCCTGGGAGATCCTTATTGTTACCACTGTTATTGTGTTGTACATATTCCGTGTTTAGTCTGTTCTTGTGTTGTTTTTTTTTATTGCCTTATTTGACCTGTCTTATTTCACTGATGTACTCATTATTACTGCCTGTATTCATACTATAAATTTCTATTCTATTGTTTAACCTCAGTCGGGCCCTGACTTTCCTCGTCATACCTGACCGAGGTTAGGCTTGGCACTTACTGAGTACCGTTGTGGTGCACTCATGCCCCTTCTGCGCATGTTTTTCATGTGCAGATCCAGGTACCTCCACCCAAGCGCACAATCTCCGAGGTTGAGAGATCTAGCATAGACATCGAGGTACATCTACCGCATCCGCAGCTCAGGAGTCTAAATCTTATTCCAGCTTTAGTGGAAAGCTTTTCCTTCCTTACAGTTGTTTAGACATTCTGGAGTTAGAGTCGTGTATTACATTTCTGTTAGCCTGTGTTTCCCGTGAGTTTCGGGTTTTGGGGTGATACTGTAGACTTCCGCATTATTTTTGAGTGGTATATGCCAAGCGGCATTTATATACAGTCTTTCTTTATGATTGTTTAGTTTTTACTTAATTTTTCCGCAAGTTATTTTGTTTTCTTTTCGCATTGTTAGGCTTAGTTAGGTATAGGGACTAGGTTCCATCACGACATGTTCACGGAGGGGGAACTGGAATTTTGACAAGTTGGTATCAGAGCTCTAGGTTCATTGGAGTCACAGAACACAGGCCGGTTTATTAGAGTCTCGCTGATCGGTACGGAGACGTCGGTACTTATTTATGAGAGGCTATATAATTGTTTAGGAAAAATCTTTACTTCATTTGATTCCTTGTCGTGCAATATTTTTGACATCAATTCTAAATTTCTGTCTTCTATTCTCTCACAGATGGTGAGGACATGTGCTACTCAGGACGATCAGGCACCCGTGCCCCCTACTGTAGCCGTCAGAGGCCGGGGCCGAGGTAGAAGCCAAGGACGCACACGTGGTGCAGCGAGAGCACCCGCGCGAGCTGCCGCCGAGCACCACCAGCAGATCCAGCCGAAGTCCAGGAACATAACACGCCTACTTCCAGTACTACTCCAGTCCTTCAAGAGACGTTAGCTCAGTTCATGTCCATGTACACCACTCTGGCTCAGGCAGGGTTGCTTCTCCTTGCTGCAGTGACATCCCAGGACGGGGGAGGAGCGCAGACTCCCGCTGCCCGCACTCCTGAGCAGCGAGTGCTTGTGGAGCAGGTCCCAGATATCATTCCTGCACCTCTCGTAGTGCCAGTTCAGCCCGAGGATAGGTCAGCTGCTTCAGAGGATGAACAACGGAGACTTGAGAGTTTCAAGATGTATGATCTGTTGGTATTCAGTGGTCTAGCATCAGACGATGTGTTGGAGTTTGTAGAGGAGTGCCACCGTATTAATCGCACATTAGGCATAGCATGATCTAGTGGGGTTTCCTTTACTACCTTCTAGCTTCACGGAGCCGCCTATGATTGGTGGCGCACTTATGAGTTAGATCGTCCAGACGAGGTTGCTTCACTGAGAGAATTTGTTCCTCAGAGCCTCAGGGATGCATGGCGCACATAGTTTGAGACAGTTTCAGTGTATGCTAACCGTTACACCAGATTGGCTAGGCATGCACCGTCTTTGGTTTCTACGGTCCGCGAGAGGGTTCGCTAGTTCATCGAGGGTCATACCCCACCCATCAGATCTAGCATGGATTGAGAGTATGAGATGGACATTCCTTATCAGCAGGTAGTGAGCATTGTTAGGAGGATCGAGGGTATGCTCGCTAGGGAGCGAGAGGAGAGAGAGGCCAAGAGGTCTCGAGAGTCGGGCCAATACTCTGGTGAACGTACACCAGCAGCAGGTCGACATGGTAGGGGTTATATGGTCCTCCCCGTTCATTCAGCCCTTCCAGCAGCCAGCGGTACCCCAGCTCCGCCCAGGCCTCAGGAGCCTTACTATGCACCTCCAGTTTCTAGCGCGCCTCCTGGACGGGGTGCTTTCAGAGGTCAGTCTAGCAGACTTGGCCCTAGCCAGTCACAACCACCACGTCCTCCCAGAGTTTGTTTCGAGTGTGGTGATACATGCCATATGGTTAGGGACTGCCTCAGATTTAGTAGGGGTGCATCATCACAGACTTTTCAGCCACAACGTGCTCAGTAGAGTTCTCAGGACATGATCACAGCTCCAACTGCTACCCCATTTGCCCAGCCAGCTAGGGGCGGAGGTCGAGGAGGTAGAGGTTTCCTTCGAGGGGGAGGCCAGGCAAGATATTATGCTATTCCTGCTCGTACTGAGGTTGTTGCCTCCGATTATGTCATTATAGGTATTATACTGGTTTGTCACAGAGATGTATCGGTTCTATTTGATCCAGGCTACACGGATTCTTGTGTGTCTTATTATTTTGCTCTGATTTGGGTATAGCCCGAGATTCTTTGAGTTCTCCTATTTTTGTTTCTAATCTTGTGGGAGATTCTCTTGTTGTGGACAACATTTATCGGTCGTGTTTGGTTACTATTCGTGGTTTTGAGACCAGTGCGGATTTATTGTTACTCGATGTGGTGGATTTTGATATTATCTTGGGCATGGACTGGTTGTCGCCCCATTATGCTATTCTTGATTGTCACGCCAAGACCGTGACACTGGCTATGCCATGTGTTCCGCGTGTTGAGTGGAGTGGTACCTTAGATCACACTCTTACTAGAGTTATCTCTTTCCTTAAAGCTCAGTGTATGGTTGAGAAGGGGTGTGTCGCGTATTTAGCTTATGTGAGAGATGTCAGTGTTGATACCCTTTCTGTTGATTCAGTTCCAGTGGGTACGAGATTATCCCGATGTGTTTCCAGCTGACCTTCTGGGCGTGCCGCCCGATAGAGACATTGATTTTTGCATTGATTTGTTGTCAGGCACTCAGCCCATTTCCATTCCTCTGTACCATATGGCTCCTCCTGAGTTGAAGGAGTTGAAGGATAGGTTACAAGAATTGCTTGATAAGGCTTTTATTCGACCCATTGTTTCACCTTGGGGTGCTCCTGTCTTGTCTGTGAAGAAAAATGATGGTTCTATGCGCATGTTATTGATTATCGCCAGTTGAATAGGGTTACAGTGAAGAACCGTTATCCCTTGCCTCGTATTGATGATCTATTTGACCATGTTCAGGGCGCACACGTATTTTCTACGATTTATTTGCGCTCAGGTTACCATCAGTTGAAGATTCGGGAGCCAGATATCCCGAAGACTGCCTGCAGGACTCGGTATGTCCATTAAGAGTCTCTAGTTATGTCATTTGGGTTGACTAATGCCCCAATAGCATTTATGAATTTGATGCACAGTGTGTTCATGTCGTATCTCGACTCGTTCGTCATTGTTTTCATAGATGATATTCTTGTTTAGTCCTGGAGTCGGGAAGACCATGAGCAGCACCTGAGGGCAGTGCTTCAGACCTTGAGAGAGAAGAAGTTGTATGCAAAGTTCTCAAAATGTGAGTTCTGGTTGATTTTTGTGGCATTCTTAAGCCACGTAGTATCGAGTGAGGGCATTCGGGTGGATCCGAAGAAGGTAGAGACCGTGCAGAGTTGGCCCAGGCCGTCCTCAGTTACAAAGATTCACAGTTTCCTTGGCTTGGCGGGCTACTACCATCATTTTGTGGAGGTATTTTCATCGATTACGGCCCCTATGACTAGATTGACCCAGAAAGGTGCTCCATTTCAGTGGACAAAGGAGTGTGAGGCGAGCTTTCAGAAGCTCAAGACAGCTTTGACTATAGCCCCAATCTTGACATTGCCTACTGGCTCGAGGTCTTATATAGTTTATTGTGATGCCTCACGAGTCGGCCTTGGAGCGGTGTTGATGTAGGACGGTAAGGTAATTGCCTACGCTTCCAGATAATTAAAGATACATGAGAAGAGTTACCCTGTCCATGACCTTGAGTTAGCTACCATTGTTCATGCCTTGAAGATCTGGCGTCATTATTTGTACAGTGTGCCTTGTAAGATTTATACCGACCACCGGAGTGCGCAGCACATATTCAGGCAGAAGGATCTAAATTTGCGCCAGCGTAGATGGTTAGAGTTGCTAAAAGACTATGACATCACTATATTATCCCACCCGGGGAAGGCCAATGTGGTGGCCGACGCCTTGAGTCGCCGGCCGGAGAGTTTGGGGAGTTTGGCATACCTTCATGCAGCTGAGAGGCCTCTAGCCTTAGATGTTCAGTCCCTATCCATTCAGTTCGTGAGATTGGATCTTTCTGACCCCTGTCAGGTATTAGCTTTTGTGGTTGCTCAGTATTCCCTTCATGATCGTATCAGAGAGCGCCAATATGATGATCCCTACCTTTTAGTTCTCTAGTATAGAGTCCGGTGGGGTGATGCCAGAGATGTGGCTATAGGAGAGGATGGGGTGATAAGGATGCAGGGCCGTATCTGTGTGCCCAACGTAGATGGGCTTCGAGAGTTGATTCTTGAGGAGGGCCATAGTTCACGGTATTCCATCCATCCGGGTACAACGAAGATGTACCAGGATCTGAGATAGCACTATTGGTTGCGTAGAATGAAGAAGGATATAGCAGAGTTTGTAGCCAATTGTCTCATTTGTCAGCAGGTCAAATGTGAGCATCAGATACTGGTAGGGTTACTTCAGCAGATTGAGCTTCCAGAGTGGAAGTGGGAGCGGATCACCATGGACTTTGTGGTTGGTCTTCCTTGGAATTTGACGAAGCATGATGCTATTTGGGTGATTGTGGATCGGCTAACCAAATCAGCCCATTTCATTCTGGTACTGACTACTTATTCATCAGAGTGGTAGGCGGAGATTTATATCCGGGAGATCCTTCGTCTACATGGTATTCTAGTTTCTATTATTTTAGACAGAGGTACTCTATTCACTTCATATTTCTAGAGAGCCGTTCAGCATAAGTTAGGTACTAGGGTGGAGTTGAGCACAACATTCCACCCCCAGACAGACGGACAATCCGAGCACACTATTCAGATTATTGAGGATATGTTTCGTGCGTGTGTGAATGAATTTGGAGTGTCTTGGGATCAGTTCTTGCCATGGGCGGAGTTGTCTTACAAGAACAGTTATCACTCGAGCATTCAGATGGCACCGTATGAGGCTTTATATGGTAGGAGGTGCAGATCTTTGATGGGTTGGTTTAAGCCGGGTGAGGCCAGGCTATTGGGCATAGAGTTAGTTCAGGATGCATTGGAGAAGGTCAAGGTCATTCAGGATAGACTCCGTACAGCCCAGTCCAGACAGAAGAGTTACGCAGACCGGAAGGTTCGTGATGTTTCATATATGGTCGGAGAGCGGGTTCTGCTTTGGGTTTCGTCTATGAAAGGCGTTATGAGATTTGGGAAGAAAGGGAAGCTGGTCCGAGGTTTATTGGACCTTTGGAGATATTAAGGCGTGTTGTGGAGGTTGCTTATGATCTTGCCTTACCTCCCAGCTTGGCAGGAGTTCATCCGGTATTTCATGTTTCGATGCTCCGGAGATATCACAGTGACCCATCTCTTGTCTTGGATTTCACCTCAGTCCAATTGGACAAGGATCTATCATATGTTAACGAGCCTGTAGCAATATTGGACTGGAAGGTCAGAAAGCTCAGGTCAAAGAACATTACTTCAGTAAAGGTTCAGTGGCGGGGTCAGCTGGCCGATGAGGAGACCTGGGAGACCGAGCAGGATATGCGCAGAAGTTATCCTCATCTTTTCACTACTTCAGGTATGTCTTTATGCTCGTTCGAGGACGAATAAATGTTTAAGTGTAGGAGGATGTGATTAGTCGGCCGGTCTTCTTAAGAATTAACACCCTGATCCCGTATTGACTGTTTCCCCCAAGTCTATTTCTGCTAAATTTAATTGCCGGGACATTCGGTTTTGAGTTTCAGAGAGTTTTGGGACACTTAGTCCCTTAATGGGAGCTTAGGTGTTGGAAAGTTTCCCGTAGTTGGAACAGTGTGAAGAAGGCCTCAGAATGCAAATCCGGTGGTTCTGTTAGCTCCGTTAGGTGATTTCGAAGTTGGGAGCGTGTTCGGAATGCATTTTGGAAGTTCATAGCTCATTTAGGCTTAAAATGCCGAAGTTTGAATTTTTGAACTTTCCAATACGATAGTGAGTCTTTGATTCGAGTGTCGGAATGGAATTCTGGAAGTCGTAGTAGTTCCGTTATGTCATTTGGGATGTGTGTGCAAAATTTGAGGTCATTCGGATGAGTTTAGACATGTTTCGGCGTCGGAAGTGAATTCTACAATTTTCCTAAGTTTCTAAGCTTGAACCTATGCATAATCGAAGATTTTGATGTTATGAGACGTGTTTTTTTAAGGATCTACCTAGTTAGAATAAGGTATAAGGGTCGGTTGGTGGTTTTGATTAAGGTCCCGAGGGCCTCGGGGTTGTTTCGGCTGCTTAACAGGAGAAATTGGGACTTGTGAAATGGCTGAAACAGACCTCTTCTGGTGTTTTCGCAACTGCAAAAGTTTTCCCGCAGGTGCGGAATTGCAAGCGCGATAGGGTTGATCGCAGGTGAGATGGCGAGGGATTTGACCAGTGGTCACAGGTGCGACCTGAGTTCCGAAGGTGCGGAACCGCATGCACGACAAAACGCAGGTGCGGCCCCAGTGGAGTTAAGTGAATTCCGCACCTGCGATGCTTTTTCCGCATGTGCGGTGATCGGGACCGCAGGTGCGAGATCCCTGCGTCTTTATTCCAAAAATTCGAGGGTTTATTTCATAAGTCTATAAATCGTTTGAGAGCTCGAGAATTGGTGATTTTCAGTGGGTTTTGAAGAAAAGGATCATAGGTAACGTTTTATAATCCTAATTCATTGCTAGACCATTAATACCCGTTATTTTCCTTAGTTTAATTATTAAAAAATGGGGTAAAAACCATGGGAAATTGATAAAACTTCCCCAAACCGAAATTCTGAGAATTTAAGGGGTTTTTGGCATCGGATTCCGATTATTTCTAGTCGAGTGATTTTGTTAGTGAATGGGTGTCCGGAAAATATAACTTTTACCCGATTCTGAGACGTAGGCCCTAGGGGCGTTTTGGTCATTTTACCTAATTTCGCGCCTTAACTTTGAATTAAATAGTAGAATCACTTGCTTGAGATGTTATTTATGGTATGTAATTGAATTGTATAGATTTGGGCCATTTGGAGTCGGATACTTGTGGCAAACGTATGGTTTCGAGTTGATTTTGAGTCGGTTCGAGGTGCTGTTTGGTAATTGAATGCCTTGTACATGAGGTGACAAGCGCGTACTTGTGCTAATTATTGAAAATCCGGTTTTACTTTAAATATTTAGACTGAGTTTCTTTCTTACCTATTTATTTTACTTGCAATTGTAGTCTATGTTAGCTTAGAAAAGCATGCCTAGTTGCCCTAAATTGCCTATTTGCTTAAGTTGCTTTAATTGTACTACGTGAAGCATGTTAGGCTAGAACTACTTGTTGCCTTGTATTTTTGCACTCTATTTCTGAATATCTTCTTGTTGTGGCTGCGTATTTACATTGGGACTACGGATGTGGGATTCCGGTAGCCCCCTCCCCCCCTCCTTGTTTGTTTACTTTGGGACTGCAGGTTAGATTCCCGATAGATCCCCCTGCACATTTACTTTGGGACTGCGGGTTAGATTCCCGGTAGACCCCCCTGCATATTTACTTTGGGGCTGCGGGTTCGATTCCCGATAGATCCTCCTGCACATATGATGGACTGCGGGACGGTATCCCGGGAGATCCATTTGATGGTTGAGAAGAGGACTATAGGACGGTGTCCTGGGAGATCCTCATTGTTACCACTGTTATTGTGCTGTACATATCCCGTGTTTACTCTGTTCTTTTGTTTGTTTCTTGTTATTACCTTGTTTGACCTGTCTTATTTCAATGATGTACTCATTATACTGCATGTTTTCATACTGTAAATTTCTATTACATTGTTTAACTTCATTCGGGCCCTTACCTTCCTCGTCACTACCCGACCGAGGTTAGGCTTGGCACTTACTGAGTACCGCTGTGGTGTACTCATACCCCTTCTGCACATGTTTTTCATGTGCATATCCAGGTACCTCCACCCAGGCGCACTATCCCCGAGGTTGAGAGATCTAGCAGAGACTTCGAGGTACATATGCTGCGTTCGGAGGCCAGGAGTCTCAATCTTATTCCAGCTTTAGTGGAAAGCTTTTCCTTCCTTACAGTTGTTTAGACAATCTGGAGTTAGATCCGTGTATTACATTTCTCTTAGCCTATGTTTCCCGTGAGTTTCCGGGTTTTGGGGTGATATTGTAGATTTCCGCATTATTTCTGAGTGGTATATGCCGCGCGGCATTTATATACAGTCTTTCTTTTAGTTTGTTCAGTTTTTACTTAATTATTTCGCAAGTTATGTTATTTTTTTTCCGCATTTTTAAGCTTACCTAGTTATACGGACTAGGTGTCATCACGACATGGTCACGGAGGGCGAACTGGGGTCGTTATAATTGATGATCTGTGTTGGCTATTTAGATAATTTCTTTTGGTTTCTATGGATAATTTTTTTTTGCTTGCATGTTTTTTTTGGATACTCTATGGATGACCGTAATTAAGCGTACTAT
>MDKI01092127.1:0-31704 GCA_005239505.1 Nicotiana paniculata | reverse complement strand
TAACCCCCCTACCCAGCCCACCCGGCCCCCTATGAACCGGGCCGGTCCGGTTCCGATTTTAACTGGTCTGGGCCGGGTCAGTTACGGGTCAACCCGGCCCGTTAGACACCTTTAATATGCACACAAGGTGCAGGGGGTAACGTGAGTACACCAACTCAGAAATAACGAACCCAAACAATGGACTGAGAGGTAGTGACTGGCTAAACCTCAATAATTAAATCATCAGCGAACAAAATTTAGGCATGTTCACAGTTTATCAAAAATAACAACAGAATATGCTAGATATACCTCCATATGTTCTACATGCCAACATGTCACAGTGTGAAAATGCACATAGTGCTCACATCTCTCCCACAAAAGTCCACTCAGTACTATATATGGCTGTCAGGCCCGGGGAAGTTCCAACCCGGAATATGCATAAACACTGGTGACCGTAGTCACTCCGTACTGAGAAAAAAGGCCAGTCCAGCCCCCCATGGAGAAGATCCATCTCCGGAATACAAACTCGGACAATATCCATGTCCAGGGAAGATCCATCCCTCACATAACATCAGCTTCGGACAAGATCCATGCCCAGGGAAGATCCATCCCTCACATAACATCAGCTTCGGACAAGATCCATGCCCGGGGAAGATCCATCCCTCATCATCAATGCGCTCACTAGGGGTGTAAAGACTCCGGAGGGCCAGTGGCCCAAGCGCCATATCAAGCCAACGAAGGCATGATTTAATATAACTGCGGTGTGCAGTCCGATCTCATAATTGTCTCAATAACAGGCTCTCGGACTTACTCAGTCATTACTCTTCAGTCTCACTCACATGGATCACAGATGCATCTATCAGCCCGAAACAATGATAAGGATGCATATAATTAACAATACTGAGACTGAGATATGAAGTAATATGCTATAACAGTAATATACGACCACTCGGGTCTCAGTATTTTCGGCGTGAAGCCTACCATTTATACTTAACACGATTTCTAACAGGTTCACAATTACCACATTAACATAAGCACAAATATCATCAGGGAATAATCACTAAGCGGTGCCATGGGATAAGCCAGGCCACAAATACTCGGTGCACGCCGCACGCCTGTCACTTGGCATGTGCATCACCTCAATTATAGTCATAAATCATTTAGCTCGGAGTTTCGAACCCTGAGAACCAAGTTTGGAAATGTTACTTACCTTAAAACCGGCTAAAATACTATTCTGCAGTGCCTTTGCCTCTAAATTCGGCCTCTGAGTGCTCCAAATCTACCAAGTTCAGATTTTTATCATCAACTTATGCTTAAGGAATGAATTCCAATTGAAAAGTACCAAATTTAGCTCAAAACCCGAAATTAACCAAAACCCGACCCCCGGTCCTGCGTCTCGGAACTCGACAAATTTTATACCAAAATTTTCTTCATCATCTCACGAGCCCGTGCATATAAAGAACGCTAAAATCGGAGTTCGTTTGACCCCTCAAATCGATCCCCAAAAGTCTCATAATCTCAAGCCCTAACCCCATCTTTTCTACTGATTTTCATGAATTAAATACTGATATTATGTTCCTTAATCACCTATAATCGAGTTTTAGAGTCCAAAATACTTACCTCAACGAAGAACATGATTTCCCCTCTTCAAAATCGCCTCCAAGCTCTTTTCCCGTTCAAAAATGGTGTTCAAAGGTCTAATGGTCGCGGAGGGTTTTAATTTATACTTTTTGCCTAGGGGTTCCGCACCTACGGCCCATTTCTTGCACCTGCGTCTTTTCATTAAACGGCCTAACTCCGCACCTGCGACTCACATTCCGCACCTGCGACTTTGCAGGTGCGGCCCCCTATCCGCATCTGCGACCTTTTCCCTGGCTGGACAAATCTCGCATCTGCGGAGCCTTCTTCCGCTCTTGCGGGCCCGCACCTGCTATCAAACATCCGCAGGTGCGGAAACAACAGTGAATTCACACCAGCAGTTGTTTGCTGCAAATTTCCAACTCCGAACTTCCCGTTGACCATCCGAAATCAATCTCGAGCCCCTCGGGACCCAGACCGAATATACCAACATATCATATATGATCATTCAAACTTAGTTGAACTCCCAAAACACTAAAAATAACATCAAAACACCAAAACCACATCAAATTCAAGCCTAAGAACTTTGAAATTTCTAACATCCACCAATGATGCCGAAACTATCCAAAACAACTCTCATTGACCTGAAATTTTGCAGACATATCAAAAATAACATTACGAACCTTTTCCAACTGTCGGAATTCCATTCCGGCTTCGATAGCCTAATTTCCACTGCCGACCGAAAATTATCAAAAACTAACTTTCGCCAATTCAAGCCTAATTCTACATCGGTCCTCACAAAATATTTCGAACACACTCCTAAGTCACAAATCACCTAACGAAGCTATCCGAGCCATAGAATCTGCATTTCAAGGTCGTTTACCAATAAGTCAAGTCTCGGTTGACTTTTTCAACTATAAGGCTATTTTTAGAGACTAAATGACTAACTTCTCACGACAACCATTCCGATTCCAAGCCTACCAACTCTAACACATCATAAATAGTATAACCAGGCTATGACGAGGCAATAACAGTAAATATAAATGCAGATTCTACGTAACGGCCGACCGGGTCGTTAATGTTCCATACGCCGAGAGGCACGAGGCACTGGTATGTTATTTGTTATTCTTACTTATAAATGTAACCTAGCGTTCCGTAATTTATATTTTACATGTTTTGCATGCTATTGGCCTATATTTGTTCCACCAGTTGGGACTGTAGATACAGCAGCATGCCGGCGAGGGAGCGACCACCTTGGACGAGTATGGCCGGCAGGTTACAGAGATGGCTGCCCGAACACTGCGGCGAGCCCGAGAGGATGAGCGCCTAGGACACGACCCTGCTTATGTGGCACCAGAGTTGTACCATCGTTGGCCACTAGTGGCTCCGGAGCGTGGTCGACGTGTCAGGGGTGCCCCACGAGGTAGGGCTGTCCTACAAGGTCGTGGGGGCCGGCGAGGAGGTGGTCCCCAACAAGGGGGCGTTGAGGCACTGTTGAGGATGTTAAAGTTGATCATCCAGGTGACCCCCATGAGCCAGACTACCATCATAGTAGCATGCCGTCATTGAGCCTTCAGCTTCAGCTCACTCTAGGGACTTCGTAGGTGATCCCATCAGATCCATTGTTGATCACGGGCACGAGCATCCATTCCTAGTGAGCTGAAGTCCCTGGTGACGATCATGCTGCAGCGCATCCTGCGATAAAGAGGCGACACGATGAGGATTATCCTGATAGCGTAGCCGGGCGGGATGGGATGTGCCTTATGCCAGCGGCTGCATTGAAGCACACAGGCTGTGGGACGCATTGATTTTTTTTTGTATTTTATGTAAATATTATTTTATGTAAATAATAGCAACACTTTTTATTGTTTACATTATATGTGCATTATGTTTTTATTTCTCCAGTTTTTCATTATTTTAATACTACAACACAAACACAAACATAACAACTTAACATAATTTAAATTCAGTACAACTAATGAAAACACATGACATGGAAAGCAAAAAGATAAAATACTACACTCAATACATACATGTGTTTATTTAGTCACTACCGCCTATTATTCTCTGCTCCAACCACTTAAATTTCTCTTCCATTTTATTTTTTTCTTCTTCCGCCTCTTTTAGTTTCTCTTGCAATACCGCAATTTCTCGTTTCATTTCAGACTCATGGCGTTGGTATTCACAGTTCATATTCCAAATATACTGCAAAGATTCTTTGTAGCATTGCTAGTTAATGGGTTCATCATACCATTCTTCAAAATTGCAATAATTTTCGTTATTTCCTCCAAACCTGTTTAGACACATCCAGTATCTGCGCCCAACATGACCATCAGACCAACATAAATTCATCATACAGTGTTTGCCACAATAGCACCTTGGTTGGTCTTTGTGTCCACACATTTGTTAATGCAATAAAAATGAAAAATTTATGGAAAGTATTGCAATTTGTTTTGGTTAAGCGCATATAATAACTAAAATGCGCTGAATAATACCACCATGATGATTAGATTTTAGACAAATACCCGAACGTTGTTTGACAACATTGTCTTTCAAGTGGTTCAAAAACAGTGGCCACCTCTCTTGGATTTCATTAGCACAAATAGCAAAAGCTAAGGGAAATATTTTTCCATTAGCATCTACTGCAACGACGATCAACAACTTAATGTCATACTTTCCATAGACATGACCGTCTATGGATATTACCGGCCGGCAATGCAGAAAATCATCATTTGCTGGTTTAAATGCCCGGAACACGTATTTGAATATATATTCTACTATTCTCGGACTTCGCTCAAGTTTCCATTCAACAATGGTCCGGGGGTTAAAATGTTGCAATGTGGCCATGTACCTGGGTAGAGATGCAAATGACTTATCCCAGTTATCATAAACAATTTCAAACGCATGTTTGCGCCCGAGAAATGCCTTTCTTTTGGTAATGGTACAACTATATTCCTAGACGGGAGAAATCAAGTCAACATCCAAGTTGAAGTGATTCCCATTGAATGTGTCCATTTCACAAATGTGGGTGCTAATGTATTTACCCACTTTCCACATATTTATTTTCTTCTTGATCGCACGCAGCATCCAATGACAACCCGTAAATCATCTACGGCAAACAACCTTGTATACCTCCAGAGTTGAATCTCATACCGTCATCTCACGACACTCTCTTACGTTGTACATTTTCACTGCCCTATTTATGCGTGTTTTATGAGGAAAAAACATGCCCTTTGACAACACCATCGGTCTAGACTCATCCCACATTGCCGTCCGAATTTCGTCAATATCCCTTGTGAGGGCATCCACATCCGGTATACTTGGCAAATGATCAAGGTAGGGAATCTCCCTCAAATGAAGCGGCATTTGGGATTCGTACACTCTTGGTCTAACAAGGGGTGGAGCATGCCCCCTCGTCAAATCAGGTCCAACATTCTCTTCCTCCTCATCACCACCCTCATTAGGTAAGGGTGTGTCATCTCCGGACTCATCGGCATTGTTGTCATAATCACTGTTCTCTTCCTCACTCTGTGTATTTGCCAGATCCCGATTAAATATGTCGTCTTCGGGCAATTGAGTAAGGGCAAGACCTTCAAGTTACTCGTTTTCACTGCACAACCAACAAAATAATGAGCTACTCAAATTGATAAATACTTTATATACAACTATATCACTTCACTTACAAATCGTAATGTGTTGACATCCCATGATGGACATTATCCTGTTGGTGTGACTCCCGGATGGACTACTATGATCCAACACGCCAGAACTACGCATATTCCAACTGGGCTTTGGTTTATAACTTGTAAAATTCATATCTAGTCGGTACCCCCTTTGGAATATATGAGTGTTAATACAAATTCAATATAGCAAAAATAAACATCGTAACACAAAGGAAAATTGAATTTTACCACTCGTCTTGTGGATTATGTAAAGTAGGAGAGAATTTATTCCCTCTCTCCTCATTCGCCCATGGAGATAAGTTTAGATCAGTCCAAACTCTTTCAGATGGATCTGTTCGGCTAAAACTGCTCCAAAATAACCACCCGATGACTGAGGGATATCCCTTCTTTGTGCAACCTCATTATTGCGAACGTCTTCAACCTTGACGTACATTTCCAATATTTTTATCAAAACAAATTCTCGGTATTCATCCGGAGTCCTCAAAAAATCACTTAGAGTTTCATCATCCTCGATGTTAAACTCAGCATAAAGCAACCCCTTGCAGAGTGACAGAATACAAATATCTTCTGGTTACTTTAAGGTTCACCGAACGTTTTCTTACACTCATTTTTTTACACAACAATGCTACCAATATATCTTACTCCATTGTAAGTGGCAACTTAACATGACACTGTAGAGATAAACTATAGCTCACTGAGTTATTCGACACCACAGAATTGCGTTATACCCATTTGAATTATTGTTATTGTTTGCCTCGAAATACGGGTAACAATTAAACTTGTAATGTGGTTATAAGGATATGTGATCTGATTCGATGTTAATTGATAAACAACTAAATAAATAAATGAATTAAGTGATTCAAATGGATCAAACCTGGGTTGCAGTGATTAATCGTCCTCGAACTGGATTATACCCGAGAACGATCGCCAACTACAGTAGAACAACAATAATATGAACAACAAAAATGTAAGAGTTAAAGGCGAATAAAAGAATGTTTGTATTTCTCAGCAGTGTAAGTAAGAACTTGTGTACGATGATAGTTATAATAATGATGATCAGAATCCTTTACAAATGAATAATATTCCTATTTATATAGTAGAGGAATCCTAAATAAGGTATGACTCCAATTGCGGAAGTAAAATACATGATTGATATTATTAACCGCCAATAGCTCTACTAGCTCCGAGATCCTCGCTGGGATCGATGGTCGAACGGGATATTTCTGGATTCTGTTAGTGTGGTGTCGAACTAGTTCGATCCTATTTTCTTTGGTCTATACATTCCTCGAACCCGAACTTACTTCGATATTAATTTTCTCTCGAGGTATACCCTCGAGCCTATATGATCGGGTCCCTTGATTTTTACCGTATACAGATAGTCCTCGCGTTTATTAATGAAAGAATAAGAAACAATTTAAATCCTGATTTCTCGATGTCTCGGTCAAGACGTTGTCTCCGTGACGTAAGTGGTAGAGGTGACCAGACTGTCCCGTCAGCTCGGTTTCCAAGAATTATTAATGTTTGTCAGCTGTTGTTTGGCCAATAGTGATACCAAACCATCGTTTGAAATCTATAAATACCTCCTTCCCAATTTATTTCAAATTTTACTTTGCTTTAAACTTCACCTCAGCTTTGAACAAATCTTCCATCGCTCAAACTTTTCTTGCCTTTTTCATACCTCCACCAGTCTTACTCTCACTTTCCGCCTTTCTTGTTTATAACCATTGCTAAGACATCTAAAATGGTGTCGTAGAAGGGAGGAGCTTCTTCCTCAAAGTTGGCGGCGATAGGACACCGGCGGAGCCACGCATAGAGGGGTGTGTTCCGAGGCCGTGCGAACTGACTTCTGAGTTTAAGGTGGACAGGACCTCTTAAGTTCCCAAACAGTGTGAGCCTATGTCTCGTTATATTTTCTCGATATATGAGGGCGACCTCTAGCGAGTGAAAAGGGACTATAATTGGGGTGACAAGGAAGTGGTGGATCCTTTGCCTGATGAAGATATCACCACTTATGTGAAAGGGTTTCTGAGTGTTTATACTTACCCTTTGACATTGGGGCCCGTGGACCCAGTTATACTCTATATTTGACACCAATATCGAGTGACTCTGGGGCAAGTTCACCCCTCATTTTGGTGCATCATGATTCTACTTAGATTCTTCTCGAGCAAAGTCGAGGGGATGCATTTCAGCCTCGACCACCTAATCAGGATGTATATCCCTCGGCTCTACCTAGTTGGTTTGATAAAGCTCCAGCGCCGGGCTGTGAAAATGTTATTTTCTAGCATAGATGAAGACAAGGATCGGGGCTGAATGGGTCGGTTTGTCCGAATCAGGACCTCCGATTTGTTTCCTTCCGAGAAGACACCATTCCCCGAGGAATGGAACATGAAACGTAAGTCCGAATTTCGTCGTTGGTGTTTGATTTCTTGTTTGATAAACTTCTTCTTCCAATCTGAATTCCATTTCGTGGTGCATCTTTTGCTTGGTTCCCCGGTGCTATCTCGGACCTCGAAGGCTGGGTCTGCTAACTGGACTCTACTTCCTCATACTCCAAGCACTGATGGCGAGATTTGTCCAAGGGCCGATGTGAAGATAAGAACCATGGTGAGCTCCTATATCCATGTGTCAGTGTCTTTCCCTAGGAGAATCGATTTTTAACCCATTCTTTTCGTGCAAGTCTTGGAGAGAATGTAGCCATGAGGCCGCCTCTTCCTGGTGAAGAGGGAGCCTCACAATCTCCTAAGGAGAGGAAAAGGCGAAGGGTTTTGTCTTCCGGTACCCCAAAGCCTAAGAAGAGCAAGGCCTAAAAACCTAGGGTCGATGCCGTTATTTTTCCTGACGACGCACGAGATGATGATGATAATGACTGCATTTTGATAGCCCACGAGGGGGGAGTGCTGTAGCTTCTGAGGCTTCCAAACCGGCAGTGAACGAGCCAGTTCGCTCTCAAGTTGGGAGATCTTGGAGGAAGATGTATGCGAAGTCCCCGAGCCACAGAGCGGTAAGGGCACTTCTTGTTGCGCCGAAAGACCAACGGATGCTCCTGAAGGGTCTAGATCTGAGACCCCTATAAGAGGAGAGAGTGCTCCAAACGATTCGCTTGGGACAATAAATATAGATGATTCACCGCCCGGTCCTTTGTTTTTCGAGGGGTAAATCTAAGACGCTCAGGCGATGAAAACTCCAGATGCGGATCTAGGACACGAAGGAGGTGACATATTTCGGGATTTCTTTGACGGGCTCGAAGACGACCCCGATCCAGATGTGTCAATGTTTTTCAATGAAGCTCAGCGTCTTTTGAAACGGGCAAGCATTTCCCCCCAGAGGCCTCTTTTGTCATATTTTGTACCCGCATCTAGTTTAATATTAACTCCTTTGTTCGTGAGCAGACTTTGGTGCTTCATCAAGAGGCCTCTTTCAAATCTCAGAAGGAGATGACCCGATGTGAGGCTGGTCTCAAAATGCTCGTTAAGGAGAGGAATGATTTGAAACTCTTTTACGTTCGAAAGGAGGAGGAAATTGCGACCATCAAAAATGAACTTACGAGAGACCGTCAAGATCATAACAAACTCATCGAGAAGGTAACGTAATCTTCTTGAAAATTTGTATAATATCAATTCAAATTCGGTGACGTATCTCTCGGCTTCGCAGTTTCAGCTGAAGGGAGAACTGGTGTTGCAGCTTCAAGAAGAGGCCAAGGTGAAGGAGGCCGAAACTCTAGGGTGAAGGCAGCACATGTAGCGCCTCGCCTCAGAGAAGGATGCTCATCAAGCCCAGTTGAATTCAGCTGAGTGACAGCTTCAGAATGCGGAGGAGGAAAGTCTAGCTCGAGCTTGCAGGACTGAGGAGGTTGAAGCCGTTCTTGCTAAGGTTAAAGCTGAATCGGAGGCGCTTGTGGCCTCCTACAGAGCCGATGTCGAGGCTGCCAATCTTTGGGCGCATGAGAACTTCGCCTCTACTGAGACTAGATTGTCACGTGCTATTGCCCATTCTAGGCATCAATCTCAGAGAGAGGCTCTCGAAGAGGTGCACGCTCGTGGCTTTGACCTCTCCGCCGAGATCGAGAAGGCTAAAGCTTCGGAGGATGAGGCCACAACTTTTCTATCTGATGATGAATGTTCTGTTACCGGATCCGAGGATGAGGGAGACGAGGCCTCTGAGGAAGTTTCATCCGACTAAGTCATTCGGGAGTGATCCGTCCTCGAGGGGAACCGACTCGACTAGTTATATTTTTTCTTTATTTTTGTAAGGCCCTGGCTGGACCCTTTGTACATATATTTTTGGTATAATGAAAAATATTCTTTTGACGTCTCCATGTCCTTGTATGTTCAATTGTTTCAGTTTTAATTCGTGATCGAAATCAACCCTTAGTTTTTTTTTTATTTTTTCCAGGGGCAAGTCCCCGGGTTACGAAGGTAGGTCCCCGAGTCCGAAACTCATTAGAAAACTTGTCTCGGGGATGGCTTGCTCTGAATTGACAGATGAGTTATTTTATAGGATAGGGTAGGCCCTTAGGTTTTTATCGACGATTGTTAAGCTTTCGAGCTCATCGTTATACCTTTTATGTGTGGCTTTAATCGTTCGTTTAAGTTCGTAATAACTGAACCCTTAGGTTCGAATTGAGTGAGAGTGAGGTCTCGAACTCTAATTGTATCGGCCTTTAGGATTATTAGATCGGCCCTTAGGCTCTTTTATATTGGCCCTTAGGCTATTTAAATCGGCCCTTAGGCTCTATAATTTGGGCCAATTTGGCCTCTAAAAACGGCTATAATTTTCCCTTTTTTCGGCTAAAAGACTTAGTGAAATTTCTTTATGCCTTAGCATGTCTTTTTTTGTACCCGTTGGATTTTTCGAGGGTTCAACGACCGGAGCCCAATTTTTTCTTAACTCGTTTGTTAAGATAATTTAATACCTCTTGAGGCTTTTTCGAAGGCTGATATTATCGAAGCCTTTAAATTTTTTGAGGGTTGATCTTATCAAAACCCTTTTGTTTGCTTTGCCGAGGGTAGCCTTATTTAACCGGTTTTTAAAAGTATTTGAAGGCCTTTAGTTTATGACGGAAGACGGACGTCTCCGAGCCGCACTATTTCGGTCGTAGCCTTTTTAGATGGCCGATCTTTAATATGGTTGTAGCCTTCGGGTATGTCTCTTGGACTTGTTTCCCGATAACATTTCGAATTCGAAATGTTAGTCCCCGAGTGTGATGGCCTTGGCCGGTATATCCAGGGGTGCCTCTTTGAGGTCTTATGATTTCGAACTTAGATATCTCGAGCAAGTAGTCCCCGAGTGTTTGAGGTATGATTTCACTTGGCCCTTGGGTCATTTTTCACAAGTTTTAGTTTTTCACAATAGATCATAAGTACATGACTCGTATAATAGAGATTCTACTTCAAACATGAGATGTTTGAGAAAAAAGAGAGTGCTTCTTTGAATTATTCATACATGTGTACATGTTTTGTTGTCGGGACTCGGCTAATCTATATGGACACGGTTCATTCGACCGCTTGTCCCATTATAAAATTCTTCATATCGAGACCCATTTACATAACATCCGAGGGTGATGCCCTCAGTATTCGAGGTTGATTGCAAAGAAGCCTTGGATACTGTTGAATTATCCCAGGTAGTACATAGTTGTTGCCTCGTTAAAAACCTCGCCGGAAAAATCCATTTGGGATAAAAACCGGTCTAAGGGAAAAAGAGTGCAACGTATACTTTAAAGAATGAGGTCTCGATTTCTTGGACCGTACACCTGCAACAAGTTAGTTTCAAATATTTAAGTAAATGAAAAAGGAGAAATACATACCTTAGCAATAATATTGCTTGAGGAGTGATATGTTCCAATTATTCGACAATGGTTCACCTTCCATTGTTCCAAGCTTGTACGATCCTTTCCCGACTATGTCGAGGATTTGATAGGGTTCTTCCCAGTAATGACCGAGTTTCCCTTCATTAGGGTCTCAAGAATTGATGGTGATTTTCCTTACAACCAGGTCCCCATCTTTGAAGTGCCGAAGATTGGTTATTCTGTTGTAGTACCTCTCGATTCGTTTTTTGGGCAGCCATTCGAATGAGCGTTGCTTCTCATATTTCGTCTAACAATTCGAGGCTGGTATTCATTGCCTCGTGGTTCGATTCTTCCTTTGTATGTCGAAACTTGGCACTGGGCTCTCCGACTTCGACTGGTATTAAGGCTTCAGAGTCATAGACCAAAGAAAACGGGGTTGTACCGGTACTGGATTTTGATGTCGTCCGATATACCCATAGAACCTCGGGAAACATTTCTCTCCACTTTCCTTTGGCTTCGTTTAGACTTTTCTTCAAGTTTTGGATGATAGTTTTATTTGTTGACTCGGCCTACCCGTTTCCACTAGGGTGATACGGCATCGATAATATCCTTTTAATTTTGTGATCTTCGAGGAATTTTGTTACCTTACTTCCGATGAATTGCTTTCCATTATCACACACTATCTCCGTCGGTATCCCGAATCAAATGCAAAATGCCCATATGAAGTCGATCGCTTCTTTTTCCCTAAATTTTTGAAGGCTTGTGCTTCAACCCATTTAGAGAAATAGTCAGTCATAATAATGTGAATCTAGCTTTACCTGGGGCCGATGTCAGAGGACCGACGATGTCCATTCCCCATTTCATGACTGGCCATGGGGATAGGACCGAGTGGAGTTATTCACCGGGCTGGTGAATCATTGGTGCGAACCTTTGGCATTTGTCGCATTTTCGAACAAACTCCTTAGAGTACCTTTCCATGATATACCAATATTATCCTGCTCTGATGACCTTTCAAACTAGTGACTCGGCGCCGGAGTGGTTTCCACAAGTGCCTTCATGGATTTCTTGTAACATAATCGGTATCTCTCAGACCTAGGCACACGACCAATGGACCATCGAACGTCCTTCTGTATAACATTTAGTCCTCGTCTAATGTGAACCGAACTGCTTTAGTTCGTAAGGTCCTTGATTCTTTGGGATCCGATGGTAGCTTCCCTTTTTCAAGATTTCGATGTACTTGTTCCTCCAATCCCAGGTTAAGCTTGTGGAATTTATTTCAGCATGTTCTTCCTCAATTACGAGCTCGAGAGCTGGACGACAGTCCCCAAGCCAATTTCGTCTTCGTCGACCGATGATCCCAATCTGCCGAGTGTGTCGGCCTCGGTATTCAATTCTCGATGCACATGCTGCAGAGTCCATTCTTTGAAATGGTGCAAAGTGACCTGCAATTTGTCCAAATATCTTTGCATCCTGTCTTCTCGAACTTCGAAGGTGCCATTTACCTGGTTAACTACTAGTAAGGAGTCACATTTAGCTTCAACGACTTCCGCTCCCAAGTTCTTAGCTAGTTCGAGACCTGAAATCATAGCCTCATACTCGGGGTCATTGTTAGTCAGTTTGGCAGTTTTAATCGATTGTCTAATAACATTGCCCGTAGGCGGTTTCAATACCAATCCCAGACCCTTTCACGTTCGAGGCTCCGTCCATGAAGAGGGTCCATACCCTCGATGAGGTTCCCGATTTTAGTAGAAGTTCCTTTTCCACTTCGGGTACGACGGTTGGCGAAAAGCCTGCCACGAAGTCAGCTAATATTTGAGACTTGAGGGTCGTTCGGGGCTGATACTCAATGTCATACCGCCAAGTTCGACGGCCCACTTGGCCAATCGGCCTGATAGCTCATGCTTATGCAATATATTTCGAAGGGGGGGTATGTGGTAATGACATATATGGGATGACACTGAAAATATGGCTTTAGTTTTCTAGATGCGCTTAGTAGCGCAAGTGCTATTTTTTCTAGGTATGGGTATCTAGTTTCAGCATCTCCCAAAGTTCGACTTACGTAGCAAACTGGAAACTGCGTACCTTGTTCTTCTCGGACTAGTACTCCACTTACCACTATCGCAGACACCGCCAAGTATAAGTACAACTTCTCATCTACCTTTGAGGTGTGGAGCAAATGTGGGATCGATAGGTACCGTTTCAAATCCCCCAAAGCTCGTTGGCATTCCGGAGTCCATGTAAAATCATTTTTCTTCTTAAGCAAGGAAAAGAACATATGACTCTGATATGAAGACCTCGAAATGAAACGGCCTAGGGCAGCTATCCGTCCGGTTAGACTTTGAACGACTTTTATGCTGTCCACGAGGTGATGTCCTCGATGGCCTTGATTTTATCGGGATTGATCTCGATCCCCCGATTTGACACCATGAAGCCGAGGAATTTACCCGAGCTGGACCCAAAGGCACACTTTTCTGGGTTGAGTTTCCTGTTGTACTTCCTCAAGATTTTGAATATCTCCTGCAAATGAGTCAAATGGTCCTCTGCGCGCAGGGACTTAACTAACATGTCGCCAATGTAAACTTCCATTGATTTTCCTATCTATTCTTCGAACATCTTGTTAACTAGGCATTGATATGTAGCTCCCGCATTTTTTAGCCCAAAGGGCATTACGTTATAGCAGTAAGTTCCAAACTTAGTGATAAAAGAAGTTTTTTCCTCGTCTTCTGGGTCCAGATGAATTTGGTTGTACCCAGAATAAGCGTCGAGAAAAGTAAGTATCTCATGCCCGGCCATGGCATCGATCGTTCGATCGATATTAGGCTAAGGGAAGGAGTCTTTTGGACATGCTTTATTTAGGTCCTTATAATCTACACACATTCTAAGTTTGTTCCCCTTTTTGGCGACTACGGATATGTTGGCTAACCACTCGGGATATTTGACTTCCCGGATGGACCCTATTTTAAGGAGTTTAGTTACCTCTTCCTTTACGAAGGTGTGCTTCACCTCGAACTGTGGCCTTCTTTTGCGCTTTATTGGTCAGAACTTGGGATCCAGGCTCAATCGATGGGTTGTAATCTCGGGCGGGATTCCTGTCATATCTAACTGGGACCACGCAAAGCAATTCATGTTATCAATAAGAAATTTAATGAGTCTTTTCCTGAGTTCGGGAGTTAACCCCTTTCCAAGGTATACCTTGCATTCGGGTAGATACTCGATGAGTATCACCTGTTCCAGCTCTTCTACCGTCGACTTAGTTGCATCTAACTCTTCGGGAACGGTGAAAGTTCGAGGAGTAAGAAAATCCTCTTTATCATATTCGATTACCAGTTTGTCCGCTTCGGTCGAGGCTGGGGACGGTGATTGCTATTTGGCTGCTTTTTTATCTTCGGTGCTTGACATTTATAAGGCTGAGGATGTTGGTATCGTCGTCACCTCATCGGCTGCAAACATCTCCTTTGCAGCGTGTTGTTCCCCGTAAACTGTTTTCACCCTATCCACTGTTGGGAACTTCATCATTTGGTGAAGGATTGACGGAACCGCCCTCATGTTATGGATCCATGGCCTCCCCAGTAGTGCATTGTACCTCATGTCACTTTCGATGACGTGAAATTTTGTGTCCTGGATGGTCCCGGCTGCGTTTACTGGTAGGATTATTTCTCTATTTGTTGTTTCACTAGCCATGTTGAAGTCGTTTAGGACTCGAGACACGGGTACAATTTGATCAAGTAGGTCGAGCTGTTCTACGACCCTCGACATGATTATGTTTGTCGAGCTACCTGGATCCACAAGAACACGTTTAACTTGAATTTTATTTAGCAAAATAGAAATTACCAGGGCGTCGTTGTGTGGCTGGGGGAGGCCTTCTGTCTCCTCATCATTGAATGTAAGGGCGTCTTCGGGCATGTAGCCTCGGGTCCGTTTTTCGATTGTAATCGATACTTTGGTGCGCTTGAAGACAGGTCCTTGTGGGACATCGAACCCACCGACAATCATGTGGATAACGTGCTGATGTTTTTCTTCCTCGTTCTTTTTGTTGGCGTCTCTTTCCCTGAAGTGATTTTTGGCTCTGTCACTGAGGAATTCTCTAAGATGACCCTCGTTGAATAATCGAGCTACTTCCTCTCTCAACTGTCTGCAGTCTTCGGTCTGATGGCCATGTGTGCCATGGTATTTTCACATCAAGTTAGGATTCGTTTGGGAAGGATCGGTTTGTATAGGTTTGGGCCACCTAGTGTCTTTAATCGTTCCAATGAGCGATATGATACCCGAGGCATCGACACTGAAATTGTACTCGGATAATCAGGGTGCTTCTGTGGGATCCGCATATTTGTCGAATCCAGTCTTGCTCATGAGTCCCCGAGAATTATGTCACCGGTCACCCTTTCTATTGTTGCGGGCGGAATTACGTCCCGTATGGCAGTTTCTTCTTTCCGCGACATAAGGCTGATATCGATCTTTGTTCGACCTCGATTCTCTATCGAGATACCTTTGGTTCTTACCGCCGATCGAATTGGGTGTACTGAACCCAAGGGGTCTCCCGGTTGATCATCCTCGACTCTAATCTTTGACTGATATCGGTTCTGGACATCTGCCCAAGTCATAGTTGGGTATTCTATCAAATTTTGCTTCAATTGGAGCGAAGCGATCGAACTCCGTTTAGTCCCTGAGTGAAAGCCTGAACATCCAAGTCACTCCATATGTTCTATTTTGAATAGAGATACAAACTCTCGTAGCATCTCATTTTCCTCTGCTTTACCTTGAAGAGGTACGATTTTCTTGTTGCGACCTTTATAGCTCCAACGTGCGCCTTCACAAACAAATCTGCCAACATGGAGAACGAATCAATAGAGTTCGGAGGCAAGTTATGATACCAAATCATGGCTCCTTTGGACAGGGTCTCTCCGAATTTTTTCGGCAATACTGAATCAATTTCATCGTCTTCCAAATCATTTCCTTTAATAGCACACGTATAAGAGGTAATGTGCTCATTAGGGTCCGAGGTCCCGATTTACTTTGGTATATCGGGCATTCTGAACTTCTTTGGTATGGGCTTCAGAGCCGCACTTGGAGGGAATGGTTTTTGTACAAATTTTTTGGAGTAAATTCCCTTTAAGATCGGTGGTGCCCCCCGAATCTGATCAACTCGAGAGTTATAGATCTCCACATTTTTATCATTGGCCTCAATCTTCTTTTCCCCCGACTCTATTCTCTTAGTAAGTTCCTCGAGCATTCTCATTATAGCAGGGTAAGTCGTCGAAGTATTGTCACTTGATCTTTCAGGCACTGGCTCGGTACGGCGAGTAGTCTCTTGCTCGACCCTATTCGGAGCCACATGTCAATAACTGGGCAATAGCATTCTGTTGAGTTTGCAGCATTTCAAATATGACTTGGAGACTAACACCTTCGTCTCCTCTTCCCTGGGTACCTCGACCGTCGGTCTGGCCCTCTCTGTGGATGCTTCCATCGGAATCCCCGCCAAAATCTGCATTCAAAGCAATGTGTGAACCGACATCGACTGCGCGGTGCTTCTCCGAGTTCAGCTTGTGGAACCTCGATTCGTGGATCGATTCATTCTCGTGTAGCTATGTTTTGTGAGTTTGATATGATTTATCCTGAAAACAAAAATTCTTGACAAGAAACAAGTGAAAAATAGTGTGTTATACCAGAATTAACACCGAAAATCGCTATTATCCTTAGCCCCACAATGGGCGCCAAACTGTTTGCCTCGAAATACGAGTAACAATTAAACTTGTAATGTAGTTATAAGGATATGCGATCTGATTCGATGTTAATTGATAAACAAATAAATAAATAAATGAATTCAGTGAATCAAATGGATCAAACCCGGGTTGCAGTGATTAATCGTCCTCGAACTGGATTAGACTCGAGAACATTCACCAAGAACAGTAGAACAACAATAATATGAACAACACAAATATAAGCGTTAAAAGCGAATAAAAGAATGTTTGTATTTCTCAGCAGTGTAAATAAGAACTTGTGTACGATGATAGTTATAATAATGATGATCAGAATCCTTTACAAATGAATAAGATTCCTCTGTATATAGTAGGGGAATCCTAAATAAGGTATGACTCCAATTGCGGAAGTAACATACATGATTGATATTATTAGCCGCCAATAGCTCTACTGGCTCCGAGATCCCCATCGGGATCGATGGTCGAACGCGGATATTTCGGGATTCTGTTACTGTAGTGTCGAACTAGTCCGATCCCATTTTCTTTGGTCTATACATTCCTCGAACCCGAACTTACTTCGATACGAATTTGCTCTCGAGGTATACCCTCGAGCCCATATGATCAGGTCTCTTGATTTTTACCATATACAGTTATGTCAGTTAAGCGCAGAAGAGTTATTGATGAGCCCACAAAATATGTATAGCGCCGTTTATAAAGGCGCTATACCTAGCAGTCTTGTCAAATTCTGACATATCGTCCTTAACGGGCAAGGTATAGCGCCATTTAAAAGGGCGCTATATGTAGTTTTGTCACAATATTTTTTTCCACTTATTTCGATCATTTGAGTTTTAAAAAATCACATTTAGGTTCCGGACTCATATTTACCCAACCCCGATAAACAAGTACTTAGGAATGGACAATCTACTTAATTGTCGATGTCTTATCACAATAATTTGATTATTTTGAATCAACGAAAATGTAAAGAATTCAACGGAGCTTATTTGAATCTATACGAACTCTGCACAGAATCTCAATGATGAGCACATAGAAAATATTAAGTTGGTGAAGAGCAGGAGAAGATGCACATTTACAGGCAATGTAATATTGACCAATAATTCTTTGACAAAATGTCGATAATAATAATTTTAAAAAAAAACAATGATGCGCCTTATTTTAATCTGGTACGCGTTTCAACCAGAAATTCTTGTGACCAACAACATGAGCAATTTTGTCATATATTCTGTTTAAACCCCGAGGAAACAGATAAACATCTCAAGTGTCAAATGGGCTTTTTTTAAAAAGAAATAAGAAAAGCCTACTTCAATCTACTTTGGTTGTCTTTTAATTGTTCACTTTTAACATTGCACCCTCTTTAAAAAAATAAAATAAAGTATGTAGTCTACAATTTTACATATAATAATAATAGTATTTCCAAAAGTCTTTGATAAATAATTTAAGAAATGAGTAGTTGATGATAAGGATAAAACATGAAAAAGATTGTCTTTCTCTTGATTTAATATAATGGACAAGTAAAGTAAAAATATATTTTTAGTATACTAGACAAGTAAAGGTAAATAAAGGAGCACTAGAATATTAATTTTGATGGACCGTTTTCCATTTATAAATGACCTAAATATTATGAACAAAATTAAGCTATTTCAACTCTCGCGTTTAGCTTTTCTAATCACATTTCAATATAATTATGGATTATCATTATTAAGTCAAGCTTTCAATAGAATTATGGATTATTAAGTCATGATTTCAATAGAATCGAGTCTAATAAATTTGACGTAGCACAAACTCAAATTAACCATATAGAAATAGAAAAAAGAAATAGAGAGCCACTTCTTCGTAAAAATTGCACTGGCGTTTTATTTGGTCGCCTCCATTTAATCTATACCTATATTTTCAAAATTATTTAACCTATACCTTAATTTTTACAACTTTAGGCGCCTCCTTCTTCCTACTACATGTGCGCTCCTTTCTTCCTCCTTTCTTCGGCCTTACTAACGATAGGAATCCTGAAATTAGGACGAAAACAAAAAAAGCGATCAAAAATTAGTTGACATAGTCATCGGAGTACCATCATAAACACGTAAGTTGACCATAGTATCAAGTTTAAGAAATCATGTTTCTTTGATGATTTTGTGTTGAACATGTAGTACAAGAGATCTTTGGCATTCTCATAGGAAGATTATCCTCTCGGACTCGTGCCAGTATTTCTTGTCGAAAATCCAATGTTTAAGGAGTTTGGATTAATATGACACTTGACAATAAAACTTCAGCTTATTTAGTGCTGAAGTTTTTACAAATGAACTAAATAACTTCAGCATCTTCTGCTGAAATTTTTTGAAGAAGCTTTATGACAAAACTAATGAATCCAGGACAAACCTTCAGCTTATTTAATGCTGAAGTTTTTACAAATGAACTAAATAACTTCAGGATCTTCTGCTGAAGTTTTTTGAAGAAGCTTTATGAAAAAACTAATGAATCCAGGAAAAAACTTCAGCTTATTTTAGTGCTGAAGTTTTTACAAATGAACTAAATAACTTCAACATCTTCTGCTGAAGTTTTTTGAAAAAGCTTTATGGCAAAACTAATGATGTTTTTACAAATGAACTAAATAACTTCAGCATCTTCTGCTGAAGTTTTTTGAAAAAGCTTTATGGCAAAACTAATGATGTTTTTACAAATGAACTAAATAACTTCAGCATCTTCTGCTGAAGTTTTTTGAAAAAGCTTTATGAAAAAACTAATGGATCCAGGATTAAACTTCAGTTTATATAGTGCTGAAGTGTTTACAAATGAACTAAATAACTTCAGCATCTTCTGCTGAAGTTTTTGAAAAAGCTTTACGACAAAACTATTGAATCCAGGACAAAACTTCAGTTAAAACATATTGAAGTTCAACAAATAGAGAACAAAATTTCAGCTAGTAGAATGCTTAAGTTCAGTCGTCTACTAGAATGCTGAAGTTTGGCCTTTGCTACTTCAGGCCCGTATGCCTGAAGTTTACGCGAGTATAAGTTAAAATGTGACATAAAAAGTGAGTATAGAGGCAAATCCTCCCACTTCTTCGAACGAGGATTGGGCATAGGTTGGGCAAACTCGATATTCAAACTGAAATCCGAGTGTATTGGATTTTTGGTTTGGATTTTACAGATTGAGTTTTGGATTTAATTTTTAAAATTTCTGGATTGCGGATTGGATATTCGATTTGGTACTTCCGATATTTGGATATCCGAAAATCCAATTCTTTTATACTTTATATTTAGTCAATTATCCATATGCAAGTCTAATACCCTATCCATTAGATATTATCTCATATATTAAATATTAGTTATGAAGTTATTGTCAGAATACTTTCTATTAGGACATATTTTTTCTGTTGCTACTTCTTATCGGTCGTATTAATGTCTTTGTTGCATTTCATTGATAATGATTTTATTATTTGAATACTTTATTTGGCTAATTATTCGGCTAAAATCAAGGGGCATTTGCATTTATACCCAGTTTTTGGGACACCTTATAACTTATACCCGCTTTGCAAAAAAAATTACATGCATACCTACTTTTAGGGTAACTTCAGATATACGGGCCTGAAGTAGCAAAAATTTATGTCTGAAGTTTGAACTTCAGAAATTTTTGCCTAAAGTGTAGCCTTATCAAAGCAAAACTTCATATATTTTTGCCTGAAGTTTGGCCTGACTTGCAAAGGCAATCACGCAAACTTCAGTTCATAATGCAATGGCAAACTTCAGTTCAATAAAACTACAACATGTTTTGGATGAAGTTTTTGTTTTGTAATTGCTGAACTTCAGCATTCTAGAAGCTGAAGTTTTGTTTTGTATTTGCTCAACTTCAGCATTCTTGGAGCTGAAGTTTTGCTTTGTATTTGCTGAACTTCAGCATTCTAGGAGATGAAGTTTTGTTTTGTATTTGATGAACTTCAGCATTCTAGGAGCTGAAATTTTTATTTTATATTTTCTAAACTTCAACATTCTTAGAGCTGAAGTTGTGTTCTGTCTTTCTTTAAAGTTAGATGACTTTAAAATATAATTTAAGCCAAATTGTGCTGAAGTTTTAACTGGTTTTTTTGATAATATTCTGAAGTTATTTTTCCTATCTTTTATTTTTCAATTCTGCAGCCCTTTTCTGTCGTTTTTCCTGCAGATGATATCATAAAGCAAGGGGTAAGCTAATTCCCAGAGATCGCGAGAGCAACTATTGTGTATAACAAACTTCACATGAATGTGCCTTTTTGTGGCAAGTAACTTGGAAAAGAGGACATGTAGTAGTCAGTTGTTGTTGTATGTTTAAGAAGGATGGATCAGGGAAAGACACAAACCACACCTACTTTAACCAGCTTATGGAATTTTATTTACTCGTCATTCAACATAGAATATGGTAGTTGATAAGATTTAATAAAAAATGTACAGATCCAATCAATAATACTTATAAAAAGCCTCATGCGTTTGAAAGAGAAAAGAAGAAGAGGAGGAAAAGAAGGAGAGGAAGAAAGGAACGCATAGGTGAGGAGGAAGAAGAGGACGTGTCTGAAGTTGTCAAAATTAGAGTATATATTAAAAAAATTTAAAAATATGAGTATAAATTAAATAAGAGCGACCAAATAATATACCATATACTACTTTTACAAAAATCAAATATACAAATCAAAATTTTCATATCCAGCCCGAACGACTTTCCTTCTTTAAAGCGAAAAGAAAAAGAAAGAGAAAAATGGTAAAACACAGGGGACAGCCAAGTGGCCGAGTAAAAGACAAAGTTGCTCATTGTGCACCGCTCATTCATTCCTTGAAAAAATAATTAACGATCGGTCCCTCAAATAGGTATAAATAACAAATTGAGTGTATGTGATATCCGAGAGAGGTACAAACGGAGCTGAATTTTGCAGTAGCAGAAAGTGTTGAGCATGTGTGTGGAATCTTGACTAGTGGCCCCTTCTGTTTCCTCCATTCTTTTTTTTTCCGCCATTTAAAGATTTGACAATACATCTCAACTCCCCCTTTTTAGCCCTTTCTAGGGTTCCTCTTTTTTCATTACCTTTGACCCCATTTTCTCTCCTTTTTTCTCCTCTTCATCAGACTCTGCTTCACTGTAAGTGCTTTCTTTTGTTTTTTACAGTTCTTTTTTTTATGATTTAAACTCTTAAATTCAATTCAATTTTACTGCTCTATCAATGATTTGGAAACATCTGGATACATGGTTTCTGTGCTTCTTGTGTTTTCTGAAGAGAGATACGTTTTGATTTTTTTGTCAGAATTTAAATTTCAAGATTTGGGTTTTCCTCGAAAATTATAATTATGCTAAAGGTTTCAGCTTTATTACTTGTTTGATTGCATTTGCTTTATGGGGTTTTGCCCTATTATTGACAGGGCTAGTTGTTGGGATTTCTTAGTCTGCGAAGAGAGTCTCTTAATTGGTAGAAGGATCGCGATAGGCTAGCAGCCAGTGTAAAACCAGCCGATTTAATGATGAATCCTCACATTACATGAATTTTAATGAAGTAAAGTGGTCAGTTAGGATTCATATAGCAGACACCAACTTTTTCAATTCAATTCAATTTTACTGCTTCATTAATGATTTGGTAAAACTTGTTTGCTTCTTGTTTTGTGAAGAGTCATAGGTTTTGATGTTTAATTTTTGGAAGAGTTTTGATTTCAAGATTTGGGTTTTTCTCTTGAAGTATAATTAAGCTACTTTTTTGTGGTAAAGTTTTGAACTTTGTTCCTTGTTTTGTTGGATTTTCTTTCTGGGGTTTTGCCCTATTATTGAGTGGATTAGTTGTTGGCGTTTTTAGGTTGAATGAGGTATGTAATCTTTTAGGGCAACAGACTCGGCTTCAGTGTAAGTGCTTTTTGTCTTTTTCAGTTATTTTTGATGATTTAAACTCATTAAATTCAATTCAATTTTACTGCTTTGCTAATGATTTGGAAGCATATGAATACATGGCTTGTGTGCTTCTTGTTTTTGTGAAGAGTGACAGGTTTTGATGTTAAATTATTGTCAGAATTTCGAATTCGAGATTTGGGTTTTCCTCAAAAAGTATAACTATGCTACTGTTGTTGCTAAAGATTTCAACTTTATGCCTTGTTTTGTTGCATTTCATTTCTGGGTTTTTTTTTCTTTTTATTGACCCAGACTAGTAGTTGGGATTTCATAGTTTGAATGCAGAGATGGATCCAGGATTTGAATTTTATAGGTTCGAGTATGGGGTTCTATCACAACCTTGATATTATTTGTACTTGTTTTGTAAAATTTTAAAGTTCGAGCCAATAACCTGAACTCCATATCCCCCTGTTTGAGTGAGGTATTAAATTTGTGTAGAGGGTCTCTTAATTGCTAGTGTTTTGTGCAGATTGTGAGTGACCCTTCTGGCTACCACTTTTGGGATTGCTATGATGGCTGACGGAGAGCTGGAATTTTCTAACCAAGAAATGTTATCAAGTTCGAATTTTGGTGAATTTAGTAGTTCCATGGACAGCTTTTTCAATGAGATTCTCAAGGATACGCATGCCTGCACTCACGCCCACACTTGCAACCCGCCTGGCCCTGATAATTCTCACACACACACTTGTTACCATGTTCACACCAAAATCGTGCCTCCCTCGGAGGATGACGAGGATAAGAACCCCAGTGATGATACTGCTGAGTCTTCAGAGAAGAAAGGAAAGAAACGACCTGTGGGTAATAAGGAAGCTGTTCGCAAGTATCGTGAGAAAAAGAAGGCTCGGGCTGCTTCGTTAGAGGATGAGGTTATCAGATTGAGGGCTATAAATCAGCAACTATTCAAGAGGCTGCAGGGTCAGGCTGTATTGGAAGCTGAGGTTGCTAGGCTCAAGTGCTTGCTTGTCGACATCCGAGGAAGGATTGAAGGGGAAATTGGATCATTTCCATACCAGAAGCCAATGAAGAGTAGCCATGCATATCAGAACATAGTTAATCCTAACATTCCTGGATCATATGTGGTGAACTCTTGCAACCTACAATGTGATGATCAGGTTTATTGCCTCCATCCAGGTGCAGAAGTTAAAAGCTCAGACGGCGCTGTATTAAATGGACAAGGCTTCAATAACTGTGAATTTGAGACTCTCCAATGCTTGGGTAATCAAACCTCTGGAATGGAGGAGGTTCCTTGTCCTGTGGATAATGACACACCTACTCCTATTGCAAACACTTCTGGTCGAAGCAAGAGAAAAGGTGAGTTGATGTCATTTCCTCTTAAAGTTAATATTAACTGAAAATTGGACTATCTTAAGTATTTTGTACCACCTTAACTGAGCATTATCCGTCAGCTCACATGAGCACGGTTACCATTTGGAACTAGGACTAATGTAACCTTATTTCACTAAAGGATGTCTTTATTGTGTACAATAATATCGTCTAGTTGAGCCATTACTTTTTTTCCACTATAACTAATATAATCCATTAATCAAATGAATATCTTCAGTCTCGTGTTCATATAAAATGGATGGAGGATGTGTATATATATAAATTGTTTGTATATCTAAATTGTTAGTATATTTTATCTGTGTATGTCTATCGGGATTTTATTTGTAATAATATGATTTGCAAGTAAATGAAATGGGTGACGTTGTCTTAATATGATTTGCATACACTTGCTTAATAGTACTCGGCAAGAGTTGAGAATAACAATTTTGACATTACCTCAAACTGAATACTGGGCTTAAAATAATAAAAAGGATGATTTTGTCAAATGAGCTCCGCTAATACTTGCTAACGTGGAGTGAAGACAATACCATGGTGCGGAATCTGGTGCATTCTGAAAGAAAGGAATCAAAGATGCTTTAAAGATAAATTACAATCAACACATCTCTTGAGAGCAAACTATATATATCTTTTAGCTTTTTGGTGTAAATTGGATTTAATTGATGATTTCAAAGGATATATGAATTTTGTCAGACATCAGCTCCCTTTGTTACAGAATAGGTCAAAAAAATTGTTAAAGGGAGTCTAATATTTGCTGAGTAGAGCATCTACTGGATGCCGTGTAAGAAAGTTATGGCTAACCGTATCACGAAAAGAAAGAAAAAATTGTTCTGCTTGATTACCAAACATATTTATCTTGGACTGAAATTCTAAATAATGAAACATGAAGGGGTTTAAAAAGCAAAAGTGTATTGTGCCTTTTATGTAGCTTGTAAACTTTGTTAGTTCCTTAAATGCAAATGAGATGAACAAGAAACAGGTTAATGAACTATTGTAGAATGACAACTTGTGTTTTTTTTCAAGCTGCCTGATTGTCCTCCTTTATGTTGATCTTTGCTTTGCTTTATCAGGAGGCGCACGTTCAACAACAGCAAGTTGATGAAGGAGAAGCATCTTTTGCTCTTGGGAATAAGTACGTTTTGTTATGTGGTCTCTCTTGGGATTTCTTCCCAGCTATCTACTTTGTTGAGTTCAATTACAATCTCCTCCCGACTGTTGAGTTGGTGGCCTAGTAGTTATTTATCAACAGTCGTGTAAAGCAGAACAAATTGAGCGAATATAGCTAGCAGAACTCATGAAGAGGATATCAAGAGTTTTGGTTTTCTGTGAAGATCTGGAAGCTTTTTAATCCTCAGTGTTGTATTTGTTCATTCTTTTTGATGAATATCACCTCTTGCTTATGGATCGTTGAATTGATAAGTTGTCGTTCCTAGATTATGTGAATTTGAAACCACTAAATTTGGAATAGATCGTGGCTTTGTTTATTTCTCGTGATGCTGCTTCTAAGAGTGAGTCAAAGTTCAAACACTCTTCACAAATTATTGAAGTGCATTTGCTTGGTTCTTCAGTTCCAGTTCTCTTTATTTTACGTCTGGGACCACATAGTGTGTTCAGTAGTTTGAGCTGAAATACAAAAGATCTCGTGAAGTAGGGAAGAACAAAATCTCTTTCAGATCATGACCCTGGGTGGTTGGTAGGGAAGAACAAAATCTCTTTCTTCCGTGTCAATTTACATATGAGTTTTGAAATTGATGTTTCAACTTCACATTATACACTACTCCATAAGAATTGAGATTTCGAGTGTGGTGCTATAGCTAATTGTTGGCTGTGTGTTTAATTAGTTTTTGCTCCGTTAGATCCATCATGGACAATGAGGACTCGTATAGCTGATTTAGACTTGCTTGGAATTGAACTGTTGTTGTCTAGGCGTACTAGTTGTTGGTCCGTTGGACCATATTTGTAGCAGGCAAATGGGTAGCTTTCGTTGATGACCTGCCATTGGCTTATTTCTATTGAAGTAGTAAATAATATAGTAGTGAAAGAATGTGAGGTTGTTTGGAGTTAGTAATACAATTACTGTGTCCCGTGAAAAGCTGGACACAGTTTGTCCTCTATGTTTTGGTCTTGGTGAGTTACTACAATTGACAACTTTAGTGGACACGAAAAGCTTCATAGATTTTATGGGACATTGAATAAGAGGACATTCATGATATTAGGTTTTGTTTATTCTTTGGTATAACAAAGCAACTATCGTAAAACACTTTCTTCCCAAAACGACAGACATTTTTCTTGAGCGAGTCCACAACTGATCTACCTTTTTGTTACCTTTTTCTGTATTCTTCCATTCTCCTTAAACATTCCTCAAAAAAAAAAAAACAGACGCACTGTAAACTCTGCAAGACCAGTGTCTGGAATCGGAGCTCAGGCCTTTTTTTTACCTAATTAACATGCAATGTCACATACTGTTCATAAATCTGCACCTAATTAACTTAATAGGCAATGCCAAGCACAAGTTAATATCGCTGGCGCTCTTCTAGTTCATAAACTTGCAGGACAACTACAATGGCCACACACTAATGGAGGACAAAATGCCACAAAAGTTAAACATCCAGAGTTAGGAGAACTCTCAGCAGTCGCCATTGTCATCGTCATCACGATAAATGCTCTCAGCCATCTGCCATACTTGGATAGTATTGTCTTCTGCCACACTAGAAATGACCCATGGATCATTCTTGTTCCATGAAAAGTCAGAAATCTTTGCTTTGTGACCACCATGAGAGAAGAGAAGTTCAGAGGGACCATCTTCAGCTTCCCCTTCCAATTGCTCGTCACCAATCCTGAAGACATAAAACCAAATCAAATCAATCATTATTTGAGTAGAAAGATAGGCGAGTAAACAAAGACAGTTTATAATAAGGTGCAGTTGGGTATTGCTGGGTTATTATCGTGATGTGTTATGGGATTCATTTCATGCATGAGGTACCTGTTAAGATCCCAGACCATCAACCTTCTATCACCAGCTGAAGATGCCAGTACGGTCTCATGATTAGGATCCCATTCTACCTGAAATACCTCATCCCTGCAAAAAATCATTATGGTTTAGTGAGAAAAGCTTTAGCATTTGCAGAAACAAAAGGTAGTGCAGTCATTCAGTTTAGAATGCATGAGAATTAAGAGAAAAGTCCAAATAACTGCTGGGTAAGGCCAAGGCCTGACAATCAAGAGTTTCCAGCTATTGGTGACAATACAGTTACAGTCTGGAAAATTATTATAATGAACTAACATAGAGGTATCCTATTACATTGTCATCAAATAAACTTTTCTCAAGGCTGTAGCATGTAAAAAAGGAGGAATTAGCTGAGGAAGAGCATCAGCAGGGGTCAAAAGCATCAAAAGATTTGACCATTTTCCATGTACAAGGGAAAAATTACTCAGCAAGGACATAAACTCAGCACCATTTCAATTTTCAAGTAACTTTAATGGATACGTCGTAGCTTTCATTGCTTTTGTTTCAAAAGGAGCTTATTTTGCTTGGTAGTGGATCCAAACATCAATAAGTCGATCAGCAGCAGCGACAAGCATCATAGAACTGTGCTTTGCATAGTTTCTATGCCATAAAGACAAGGGAGTGACTTCACAGTTTGACTGCACTAAATTTGAAAACTCATATGTAAAGCTGAAGGACATACGTGTGACTACCAAACACGTGCAATGGAGTGCTCAACTTTCGCATGTCGAACAGACCGACAGTACTATCTGATGATGCTGTAGCAAGAACCCACTCATTATACGAGTTGAAGGATAAATAATTCACCTGAAAAGTGGAAGAAAAAACAAGATCAGCAAGACTACATAACCGGGAAAAATTTTGAGAAAAAATTGTTCAGACAGTGAACATGTTATTCACTTTTTGCTCTCGCAATTAATTAATGGATGTGAATCAGGTGACCAGTTTAACAACTCTTGAACAGATACAATAGAATCACAAACAGATATTGTTCACATGCCCGAGAAGACTCCTAGACTAGTTCGTAACATTGTACACGAATCTAGTTCAGAGTGTGTCTTCTGTACAGCAATGAGATGTTTCAGAGAACATGAATCATGGACCACAATCCACTTTTTGTTCCTATTATGGTTTCTTCTGTTTCTTCATAACATCATGTTGGAAGCCTTGCTGTGATGAGTACTTGAGGTATATTTAAGCATGACAGATAACCAAGTATGAGATATGTTGATATTTCAACCTGTCTTGGTCTGCACTTAGAAGCCCAATATAAAAGGAGGCCAGCAATATGTATTGTGCAGCATTGAATGATGAATATTGAATCAGAATATGAGTACTTTCGGAAGTAAGGGTTGACTTTAGATTAGCCAAATTCAGAGTTAAACTTTCATAGATTAAAGAGATAAGTATTCCACAGCCAATTATATATTTGATACTAATAATGTCCTCTAAACAATGTCACTCCCAGAAAGTCACAGCTAACCCTCATTCACGTGGTTGAAGACTCATTAAAGGAGAACCTTCCCTGTTATATATTTGGTGGGAAAGTATAGTTGCAAGAATAATAATAATAGGGAAACAAGCAATTAGAATAACATAGTCAAGGTCAAGGTCAATAATACAGATCAAACAGTGTTAAGTACAATATTTAGCAGATAGAAACTAAAAAGTACAGAGAAAAGACACTTGCCGCTTTCTCGTGCACTACAACAGAGTGTTGAGACTTGTTTGTCCTTAAGTCCCAAATGACCAGGCGACAATCATCTCCAACAGAACCAAATAGGTTCTCGTTCTTTGGATGCCACGACACGTCATCAACTACATCTGCATGTTCCTATACACAAAATAACAGAATTAATATCTCGTCTGCCGCAGCAAGTACTTCACCTCCAGAATTAACAAAAGTAACACAGTTGAATCAGCACATAAGGGGGTGAAAAACATAGATCAATCTACCTCATATGTATGATGGGCCAGAAGCACTTTATGTTGAGGCGTTGCAGAAACATCCCACAAACAAATCTTTCGATCATCCGAACCACTCAAAAGATAACCCTCTTTAAATGGGCTCCACGATAAGCCATAACCTTCTTTGTCATGCCCTCTAAGTCTAACATCAGGGTCGCAAGATCCCCCTTCATGATCGAGTGGTTGTTTACCACTATCAAAGACATAAACTTCAGCGCTGCTGGTCTTTGCCGCAACTACAGCTGGCTTTTGTGGCATACATCTCGCCCTATTCACTTCTCCGTCAACATGTATCTTTTGTACTATCTCTACCTGTAAGCATTAAGAAAAAGACTTAACCACTTGTTTACATGTGTTAAGATTACAAAGATATTGCAACTAAAACTTCCTGTAATAAAACACTAATAGGCTCCTACAGTGGGGCGGATGCAGTTAAGGACTTATGAGTAACTCGGACTCTATATATGTGTTAAAGATCCCTAAATACGTACAAATAATAGCTTTAGAATCCAGTAATTCAAATGGGTAGTGATACAACCCTGAACTCGAACACATAATATTCAAATCAGTCAGACATAGCTCATTCATTTAGACATTTCACCAAACAGTTCTTATCAGTATATATAAGCAGTACAAAGACGCATTTACACGCATCTTAAGGGTATATTTTTAGCTACATACACCGGCTCGGAATATTTTAATCTTAGGTGGACTTTTGTAGGAGATACCAATATTTAAACTTAAATAACTTAGTGTAAGTATTTTTTACACTATCAATGTAATTTAATCACTAACATACCTTAGGGATTTGAGGGTTACTGAGATTGTGTTCGAGTCCTGAAGCAGGATTACGGGGAAGATGGACGTTAGCGACCAAGAGATAATTGGGGAAATCATCGGAAGTGTGGGTCCCTAGAATGAGCTTGTGTGTTAAAAAGGAACCGCCGTCGACAGCAGCTGACGGAAGCCATTGAACGGTGAGAGAAGGCCATTCTAGAGCATGACAGATGACAAGGTCGTAAAGTAACGGCGTGTTCTTCTTCCAAACGGAGAATTCTTCTTCCACTTCTTCTTCCGTTCCTCCCGCCGCCACCATTTCTGCTTCTGTCATTGATGAGAAATGAGGGTTTTGATTCCCGCCAAAAATGAAAACGGAGTCTGCGAAAGGCGGTTTTGAGAATTATTACCGCTATAAATACTGGTCTGTTACTTCAGTGGATCGCAGTGGGCTTGGGCTTGGGCTTGGGCCTGTGGCCGTAGTCCAAGGTCCATTGGTATATCATCACCGAGACAAATTCAAAAATAGTCAAATTTACAAGTGGTCATTCAAAAATAGCCATAATTTCAAAAGTAATCGAAATTTATTCACTTTTCATGTAAAGATAAATCTGATAGAAAAATATTGTTCAAAATCCGGAAAATACTCTACCATGTTATACTGAAGTTCTAACACAAGTATACTGGAAGTCCAACATATTATACTAGACTGGAACTTTAGCTTACTATACTGGAGTTCCAGCATAAGTATACTGGAACTCCAGCATATTATACAGTAGTTCTAGCATAATATACTAGAACTCCAGCATAATATATTGGAGTTCCAGTATAATATACTGGTCCAGCATAATATACTGGAAATCCATACACAGGTTCTCCAATCTCCAGTATATTATGCTGGAACTTTCCGCGTGCTGGAGTTTCCAGCATAATATGTTGCAAGTCCATACATAGGTGCACCGATCTCCAGTATATTATGTTGGACCGTCCCTGTTGCAGCAAAGTACTGGCTATTTTTCAATAACTTTGCAAACGCTGGCTATTTTTGAATGACCGGTCCGAAAACTGGCTAGCCCCTGCTATTTTTACATCATCACTTGGGGTTAAGTCCTCAAAATAACCTAGAAATGAGCTTGTCTTGAATTTTTAAGGGCTTTTTTCACTTTTAGCCCGCGTCAGAAACTATTTACGTTCAGTAACCTAAAAAGTATATAATTTTTGTATATATAACATATAGAATGTATATAAATATACATATATACATTTTTTGCTATTATTTCAAGAGCAGCTATACAATATCATTTTCTCAAATTTTAACCTCTAAGGCAAGTCACCGAAACAATGGGCAAAACATTAAGTTTAATAAGAAATTTTTTAATTTTTGACCTTCATGATTTGCCCATTGATCAGATGACCTGTCCCAAAAATAAAAAATTAAAGACCAACCCCTTATGATATCCTATTTCTGCATTTCATTTATAAAATTAGCAAATAGCCACTTTTCAACTCTTGTAACCGAAAAATAGTCAACTTTCAAAGAATATTACATAGTACAAGTGAAACTCCAGAACAATTGCTATTTTCAAACAAAAAAAAAAGGCTGGAAGTGGCTAGTGGAGACGCTATTTCAAAAAGTATTTGTTTTTGTATTGTGATTAATCTCTGTTATGTATCTTAATTAATATTCGACTAATTAGAACAACCAAGCCGCCACTCAGGTACTTAGTGGTAGGAGTGTGCAAACCGAACCGAAAAATCATACCAAATCGAAAAGTCAAATCAAATCGATTAAAATATTTGACGTGATTTGGTATTGAGTAAAAAAAAACTCGAACCAACCCGACATATAAATATATAATTTTTATATATACTTTTAAGATTTTATATAAAATTTTCTTTAGAAAAATATCTAGAAACATTTGGGATTCTCTTGCGAGATATAAATTTTAATAGAATATGAAGTGCTCCATATTTATTGAC
>ML360340.1:343-16591 GCA_005239505.1 Nicotiana paniculata | reverse complement strand
GCTTGAGTTTGGCTTGAAATCAACTCTCTGATTCTTCATCTTGCGGACCGCATAATTTTGATCGGGGCCGTACAAGGGGTTCCGGGGCCGCACAATTCTAGTGCGTTCCGCACTTCTCTCTTTTGCTCAAATTGTCAGCTTTCTGAATCTCAGTCATCGCGGTCCGCATAATTTCAATTGCGGTTGCATAGGGACTTTTGCGGACACACATTTCTGATGCGGTATGCGCTCATAATTTAGCCCAAAATCACACTCTCTAAATCTCCCTCTTGCAGACCGCATAGTTATGATCGCGGCCGCACAATATTTGTGCAGTCCGCACTTCAGACCTCTTTGCCCAGTCTTGGTTTTTGTTCAACTTTTGACTCCTTTATGAGTTGATTTTGATTCCTTTGGCTCATTTTGAAAAACTCCTGCAAGCAAGCATATTTCATTAGTTTTCTGGAATACCTTCAAGCATTTTTTGCCTAAAACATAAGTGAAAGAGAGCAAATAATAAGTTAAAATCCTTACTTATCACTATGCCGTTGTATTATTTCTTGGTTGACATCCTTACTTTTCCCAAAAAAGGCTTAATCAGAGTTTTGAATCCCATCTGATATATACAAGTCATCACGCAATCTACCACTGCCAATCCCTTTCCTTGTTTGAAGATCCTGAAAAATACAATGATCGAGAAAGAACTCGATTTTATAGTTTAGAGCTTTGGTGATGGCACTAGCAGACAAAATATTGATAGGGAACTCAAGGACATGGAGCACGGATGATAGTTTAATATTATGAGTACAAATGACAGAACCTGTTCCAGAGATAGGTGTTAAAGAATCATTGGCTATTTTAACATTATCTTCTTTGGGACACGGAGAATAGTTTTGAATGCCTTTAGAAGAGTCTGTCATGTGTCTATTTGCACCAGAATAGACAATACAAGAATTAAATTTATCAGCAAAGGCAATACCTGATTGCACATGATTGGATGTGGCAACATTAGCGGAGTCAAGTTTGGGTAGGAGTCGACGGAGAAGATAAATTTCATCCGAAGATAAGATTTCTCCAGAAACCGTCTCCTTGAATGTCTCCATATCTCAGCCCAATCAGAAGGAAATCAGAAGGAGTTTATGTTGCAGACCACCAATAAGAGAGAGAAAACTCGACCTATTTGATAAAAAAGGAGCCCCAGTACTGCGAGGGAGATAACTCACCTAAAACGGCAGTAATGGCTCTAATACCATGTAGATTTTGAGAAGAAGAAATGCTTTTTGTATTTATGTGTATATTTACATCCCATGAGCAAGGGAATCTATACAAAGCTCCTAATGCTAATTAAGGAAATAAAATAAATCTATACAATCAATCTAGCTATCAAATCAAATAAAATCAGATCTCCTAAATATAATCAAATCTCCTAAAATCATGCTAATCAACACTCCTAAATCAAGTATGCTTGAATCATGCTAATCAACAGATTCTATTTGACTTAGTGATTTTCCATGTATGCAAAAAGTTCTATGAGAGTGAAGAGAATGGTAAAAAACTTCATTTCACACCAACAAAGAACCATTACAACTGCAGGATTACAACATCTGCATAATCACAACATCTTAACCAAATCGACAAACATATGCAAATTACAACATCGACAGAATTACAAAATAACCTAACTACACTACATCATCTTGAAACTAGCACCAACACAAAGACAACCCAAGAAAACACAATTAACAGCTTCATCATTTGTATTTATCCTCCATCCAAGCAACATTCTCTAAGTTTGCTAAATTAATTCCCTCCATATCTTCCATTATTTTCTCCATTTTCAGTCTTTCAGCAGAAACAACATCTTCCAAGTTAGCCACCATCTTCTTCAGATAATTTCTTTCAACTTCCACTGACTTCAGTGAAGTATTAAAGTTATTGATTAACATCGTCACATGTAGTGGCATCTATCATCCTGCCATTCCCACAAACCACATGAAGCTTCCTCGTCAAAACGAGGGCATTTGTAAAATCGACGACCACCACTCAAATGAATCTTAGCCACAAAATGATTTGCAATTAAACCACAAACACAACGATGCGACGAACTAGAAGAGACAAAATTTTCAGACATTTAATTTTTTGTTATTCAATAAAGGCAGGATTTTACAGTCAACCACAAGATTCGAAGGAAAAATACAAGAATCAATTAGTTGAAAAAGAGAAATTTTGGGGAAGAAGATTATATGAGCAACATGATGACCTAGGTTCTAAATTGGGGAACAAGACGAGTAAAATATGTGGGTATAGGGTTAAAAGAGTGGATATAAGGTAAGAAGAGTGGGTCAGATCGGTTAAATAGGTCGAATATACCCAAATACAATTTAAGCCCCACAGAGCCACGTGGCCAAATGAAAGAATGGCACATCATTTAATGAGAGGCCCACATGAAGTGCCATTAGTCGTGGGAGCAAATTTTGACAATAGAATTAACGTCCTATATATTTTTAGACGGATAGATGGACGGGGTTTTTTTATAAACCATTTAGCATATGATAGGGGTACTTTAAGCCCTTTTCCGATTTGGGAAATCCTAAAACCAATCACAGAGCAAATGGGCAAGAATTAAAATGAATCAAAAACCAGTATGAGTAACTACATAAACGTGTGAATCATAGCCAAATGCAAACAAACATACAAAGAGAAACAAGTATTCCAAAAGTTTAGTTTCAAACAAACACCAAGGATTTAACAATGGGGATTTGATTTTTGCCTTTGTAGTTCCACTTCAAGTTTTCTCTAACAACATACAGGCTGCATCTTTTGCTTTATACATGTGTAAAAGTAACAACTACACAAATGTTATTTTAGAGATGAACTCTTCATTGGTGGTCAATATTCTGGAAAGAAGTTGCACCCTTCTTAGACTGCCAGTATAAGTTTAGACACTGCTTTAGGGAAGGACATGAACTTGCAGATGCTTTAACCAAGTATGGGGGATCATGCAGTTACATTACCATTCCAATTGATGTACTATTATGATGTTCTGAGGCTACCAATGAACTGGTGAAAGTAAAGCAAATCAACATGGACAGCCTGTCAACTATTCAGGTTCATCATGTGTGCAAATCTTGTATTCATCAATATGAATAATAGGTAGGGTTAGATTAGATAGAGGAGGACTGCGGATGTCTGTCTCATGAAGCGCCAGGGAACCATGCATTCCTCCCGGTGATCAGCCAGTCCTATTCTTCTGTTGATGTTGAAACTGATGCTTTGACTGTTGATGTCATGAGATAATTCTATATATTTTCACATTATTTACCCTATTTGCTTGTTGTTTGGATGTTAATTTGTGCGACAATTGCGCTTAATAGAGCTTATTTCATGTGTAGGAATGCTTGGACATAAATTGGAGAAAAGTTGCATGAAATGGTACCTCAGAGCTACAAAATGGAGCAATAAAAGAAGATGTGCAAGGCAACAAAAATTCAGTGCCATAACATCTTGGAATTATGGAAATTTAGGTGTATATATTTCTACTATTGATCCTCATACATATAGTGAAGGAAACCACCCGTGTCAAAACTATCAAAATATTTCCGAGAGCGAGTTATGTGCACCAACTCAATCTTATTTGTGGAATGTGGGTGATCTGTGTGGTGGTAAAAATGGTCACTTTTATGGTTGTACTTATATTTCTTATCGTCCCCCAACCCCTTACTATGATGGTTCTACTTTTTCTTGTGAAGTTAATTGGAATAAAGAACCTAGGTATGCAGACCTGAAGGAGATCAAGGATATGTTAAAGTGCCATATGGAACAAAATAATGAGAAACAACTGCAGATAGAAAGGCAAGAGGCAACTATTCGCAATTTGGAAGCTTATGTGAGTCAAGTGGTTGAAGCTTTTAATGTTCAACTAGCCAATTTTGGGGATAGGAGCCAAGAAGAGCGTGAATTTGAAGTGCTAATGAGGAGGTCAAAGTAGAACATCAACAACCTATCCAACTACAATTTGAGGATGTCGATATTGAAGAAGTGAGACTAGAGTCAGGCAAGGACATTAAGGATATAAATTTTGTTGACTCTAGTATCATTGATGTTGAGGATGTTGAAAGTCCTGAAGTTCAAGCGTTTGAGCGCATTGGTCCTCATTCCAAATATTTTTTCACATTGTGCTTGGATGAAGATATGGAAATAGAGTCATCCGAGCCGATTGAGGAGTTAAGGAATGAGGAACAAGGTGCCTATATTCTTGAATTTTTCTTGCTAGAAAGACCGGACTACATACCTCATCTAAAAGCCAAGAAGTGTAGAATAGTACAATGGTTGCTTGGGCCAATTAGATTTGTTCTACCACCCGTGGAGCATAACCGAAAACTTGAAGCCAAATTGGGGGGTTCAATTTATAAGCTCGAGGTGGAGGCAAAAAGTGGTTCACATCGTGCCTCGATGTTAAATCAGGCGCTTGTTGGGAGGCAACCCAACTTTACTGCTTTCTTTTATATTTAGTTTTTTATAATAATTTTCTTATTGTATTATTTTTGTAGTGTTATTTTTACCAGATGGTTAGAACTAAGTGGTGGGTGCCTGCACAAAAGAAAAAACCAAGGAGAAGTCTGAGTACCCCATGAGCTGCTAGTGCTTCGACCTTTGGCCTACCAAGGAGTTTCTTTTACCCTATTATTATTTATGTTGTGCATTTGGGAAAATGCACAATTTTAAGTGTGGGGAGAGGAGATTATCTGAATGACTTTCTATGTTATTTTAGTTGTGTTAGTTTAATTGATTTTTTTTTAGAAAAAGAATTTGGAATTTTCCCAACGATGGATCTCCTAGACAGTTTTCTTGATGGATTTAAGTCTAAGCAAAAAATACAAAACATGTTATTTATTTTTCTTAGGTAGTACTAAACCCCCGTGATTTTTCTTAGTGCCTCGGTTCTTTTCTATGGGATGTAACTTGAACCGAGTAGTAATTTTTATTTTTATTTTTATTTTATTTTTACTTTTAGAGTAGTATGTAGGAAATAAAGGATAAGAATTAATGTGATTTGAACATTTTGACTTGTTTGATTGTTGCATACTTAGGTTCTGGCATGTGTTTCACCTTCCCTGGATTTTAAATATATGATGATGTCTTGGTAAAAATGAATAGCATGTGTTATGACTCTTATGGCTCGTTTTCTCGACTTGTGTTCACCTTGTGCTTTATGCTTAATATATCTCTTAGCTTTGCGAATACTAGTTTGATTGAGAGCCCGAAAGGGACCGCCCCTTAGGGAGTCATGTGCCATGTGTGAAGTGAGTTCTTCATATAGTCCATGCTATTGCATTTGAGTCTAGAACTTGTCCGGAATGTGAATTGAAGCGAAATCCTAGGTGTTACTTGGTTTGAAAAGTAATGTACGCGTTATTTGATTTTTTTGAGTTTTGTTGCTTATCACAAATAAAATCATCCCTAGTTACCCTTTTGAGCCTATAAGCCTTTCTTTTGGCACCCGCATTACAAGCATATCCCCTTTTGTTCTCAATTGAATTATTTTGATCATTATACCTCCTGAAGCACTTGAATTGTAAATAGTGCTAGAAAGAAGTAATGAGGAAACCTGGGTTAGCTTTTGAGTTGAAACAATAGAAGGAAGAAATGTGCACTGTGTACTTTAAATAAAAATCCACTAGCGGCAAGGTAAAAGTAGAAAAAAAAATAGAGAAGAATAATTGAATAAATAAAGGTTTCTTACTTTTGCTAGTGGATGTGATATGAAGTAGTGTGTAAAGAAGAAGGAAGAATATTTTGGGGTGAACTATCTTGTGATGATTGAAGTGGATTGAAGGAATTGTGCTTAAAAATTGAATATGTGATGTGTTAAAGTGCTCAGAAAGGTTAGACATTATATCCCAAATATATCCTACCCGACCCTTAGCTCACATTACAACCATAATAAGTCCTAGATGATTTCAGACCGAGAAGGCCAATATTAGCAGAGATTTACATAATGGGCAAGCCTATGATACCTTTTGCGTACATATGACTTCTTTAAGAGAGTGAGTGATTTTTCTTCATATGTGTGAATCCTTAAACTATATTTGATCATGTGATTGGATGTGTGAATTGCTTACTCTTTGTTTTATTGTGAGGGTACATGGTTTCACAAAGGATAGGAAATGTTATTAGACCTCTCTGTTAGATTAAGTATTCAAGCCTCGGGTGCATTGTGACATTGAGTTAGTTTTCGAGGTTAGGATTGTTGTAATCATATTGTTCCTGTATTGGATGTTTTGAAATTGGGCATAAGTATGGTAAGTGTATTTTGACAGCATATGCTAGAGCTTATATGTTATTATCAACCATGGTCATAGATGTAGTGTGTTGTAAATGTATGGCTTGTTGGGTCCTTGATGAGGAAGTGTTTAATTGGTTGACTCGAGAGCGAGCAACATTTAAGTGTGGGGTGTTGATGTCGTCAGATAATTCTATATATTTTAACATTATTTACCCTACTTGCTTGTTGTTTGGATGCTAATTTGTGCGATGATTGCTCTTAATAGAGCTTATTTCATGTGTAGGAATGCTTGGACATGAATTAGAGAAAAGTTGCATGAAATGGTACCTCAGAGCTACAAAATGGAGCAACAAAAGAAGACATGCAAGGCAGCAAAAATTCAGTGTCATAGACAGTGCCTTGCACAGTAACAACAGTGCCATAGATAGTGCAAGGCATTGTCCAGGGCACTGTCATCAATGCCATAGACAGTGCCTTGTATCGAAAAGACAGTACTACAGACAGTGCCTTGCACCGAAACGACAATGCTACAGGCAGTGCAAGGCGCCAACAATGCCATCCGAAAAAAGTTTAATTTCTCATTAGTATTGGACATGTAAATTCGGCCTTACCCTATAAATACCCTAAAAGTTAGTTTATGGGGGGTTAGACATCATTAGAGAGGGTTAGACATCATAGAGAGGGAATCGACCTAAGGAGGCAAGAACATACGAGGAGCAAGGAGGAGAATTCTTCTACGAGTTGTTCACTTCCTTCTTCTTATTTTCATTATTGGTTATGAATTCTAGTATTGTAGTTTTGCATACTATTATGAATAGCTAATTTGTTATCTAGGGTTTTGGTGGAACCTTTTGTAAGATAAATTCTCGTTATGTTTTTATATAATTGAACCATTAGATTTCTCTACTTGTTCAACTACGTGTTTATTGTTGTTGATTGAATGACCATCAATTGGTTGTGCCTTTTTACTGTGTATTTCTTGAGAGAGGGTACATATTTAGGTAGTTGTTGAACAACATCACTCCTAATGTATGTGAGAGATCAATACAAAGGATTTAAAGGCGGGATTACAGATTACTAAACCTTGGTGCCATCATAGTGAGCGGTGAATTAACGTCAGCTAGCGTAGTTCGAGAGAATATGTCTAGTAAATTATGGTAGTTGCTCGAGAGAGAATTACGACACTTGAAGTACTCATGATCGATAGAGAATACTTAGGCGAAATTATAGAAGACGTAGCGAGAAGAATTCCGACAATTGGAGAAATAATAACTCTAGACCTCCTTAATCTTTTCTCCAACCCTTAATATCACTAGTTGTTAACTTACTACTTCAATTTGTTCGTTAATTAGTTAGATACAAGAATCTTAATGTTTATAACTTCGGAATTGTTCAAGCTTGTCTTCTTAGTGATAGTCAACAGTTGTAGCTAAACCTTAATTCTATGTGGGATTCGATTCCAGACTATTAGACCGGATTATATTTGCAGCGACTGCTTATCCTTTTTAGGACTAGAGTTGGGCGTGATCAACTATTTCCAATATCATTCGATAATAAAGATCCATTACTGGATAGGTGACTCGGAATAGAGAAAGAAGCACGAATCTGTTACAATCTTAGTGCAGAACAAAGGAGGAAGAAAAACGTTGGTTCTTTGACCTATGATACGATCCATAGCTTAATCCACTGGAGTTCTTAATTAAATATGTTCATCAATATGAATAAGTGTAAGAAAGCGATATGGCGGACATTCTAGTGAAAGTTCTTGGACATTTTGTAGTTTGTAACATTAGTTCTGGTCAAGTGCATTGTACAAGAAAGCAGAAAATTGCACACATCTTTGATCTTACACAGTATATTTGGAGCACATAACTAGAATTCTTTTGGAAAGCTACAACTGTAAAAGGTGAACCTGTTGGATGTTACATATAACATGCAAGGTAAGGCTTACAGCCAAACCCCCAAACACCACAGGTAATTCCTGCCTGATGTTGAGTGGCTCTAATTAAAAAGAGAAAGACCAGCTTGAAAAGCTCAGACAGAATACGTTCGGATGCTCCACTTGAAGATTTTTACTATACAAAAAGGGAAACAATTTACTGGAATTCTCGGTTCTCATAACCAACAGAACTCTCCCACATATTTCCTGAACTGACACTTGCAAAAGATAAAAAGCCCAATAGTACTGGAGGACATTCCTCCCTGTCATGGGGGATTGGAGCTTGCAACCAAAGCTTTAATAACGCAGTTGCAACACCCCTTGTCCACATTACATTGATATTACCATAATATATATTTTATATAATTTACAAACTGCTACACTGCACCAACTGATCATGAAGGCGCTGAAAGACTAATCAGCTTCTTGCCTCGAGAAGTGCATCTTTGCCAGATCCACTGCCCCAAGCTTTCTCCTTCCATATCCTCTCCATTTCCTCAAATGACAAGCCCTTGGTCTCTGGTACAAACACGGCGACAAACACAAATGCCATCACTGCTATACCAGCTAGTATTAAGAATGTAACACCCGTGCCCACAGCCTCCGCTAAGGAAAGGAAACTCTGTGCCACTATAAGGTTGGATATCCAGTTGACAGTAGCAGACATGCCACCACACATTCCTCTATAGGACTCTGGGTATATTTCAGAGTTCACTGTCCATGGCACAGGACCCATACCAGGTGCAAAGAAAGCAATATAGAGGGCCAAACCTATTACAGCAATCCAGCCATATCCCCCGACATTGATTGAATTAGAAGTAGAAGACTCTAGGATGAATGCTACAGCAAGGAGAATTAAGGACACAATCACACCGGATAAGCTTGTCAAAGCCAACTTTTTGCGTCCAAAGTGATCAATGAGGTAAATTCCCACTATAGTACCCATGGCATTCGTTAAAGCGACAATGAGAGACAGGAGCAACGCTAATTGATTAGATTTAAAGCCAGCCATCTGCACAATTGTTGGACTGTAATACATAACGGTGTTGATGCCTGCAAACTGCTGAAATGCCTGCATATCAAAGAAGTGATTATTATAAACTAGCACTGACCGCTCATTTCCGATGATCAATGACCTCTCATGCTATTGTAAAAGAGGAAACTGCAAAAAATGTTTGTAGTTGGCGCTTTTAAGGGAACAAAGAAAATAGTGAACAAAATACTTCAAGTTTGCCAGTTTAAATTCAATTTACTTCCGTCAAAGGTTCCTGCAAGAGCCATCATCATGTTCACATGCTCTTTTGAATTCAATTAATAGAAAAATCTTTATGTGCAGCATGCTTAAGCTGGCTGAAGCTCAAGGGAGATCCCCAAGTGGGAAAAATTCACAATCGAATGTACTCTTTTACCGAAAATAAGAAGATAGAGCTAAGGACGCAACTTCAACTAAAAGAACGGTACACATCATTGTAACATCACAGAAGTCTAAAGGATACCTGCAGCCCAGCTCCCGCGAAGAATGCAAGTCTGATCTCCTTCTTCCTAAATACATCCAGGTAACTGACAGCCTGCTTTCTAAGGCGCTCTTCCTCTAATGCAGTAGCAAGCTGATCAATCTCCTCCTCCAACCGATAAGGATCATAAATCTTAGCTAGAACAGCGACAGCTTCAGCTTTATCCTTCTGTATAGGTTTTTTTAAGTCAGCATTGTTACTCATTAGCAAGAACTACCCACAAAGTTAAGAATTTGCACCTTCATGTAAAGCCATCGTGGAGATTCAGGTAAAAACAGCATGAGGAAGAATTGAATAGCAGCAGGCACTCCCGCCACTCCAAGCATCCATCTCCAAGTCCCTGGAATCTGTTCAAACATTGAAGCAGCAATGGAAATCAATATGAATGCTTCAACAATTTCATTAAAATAAACACAATAGCAATCATGTACTATCAGAATGATTATTCCAGTATCTTCCACAAAGTTGTGATAATGTAAGACAATGATTATCAATGTAAAAGAACAAATTGGGTAAAGATACAGGAAGAAATACTCAGATCACACTTGAAATGAACAAATTCAGGAGAAAGGTATACCATCACTTTGACAATAAACAGTCAAACTATCCTTGGTTTTTTAGAACACAAATAAGTTTCTATATTCCATGGCACAATTAGTAGCCTACCGGGGACGACAAGGTGGACTTCTAAAACCCTAGATTAGGTAAAAGAACAATGTAGCCAAACAAGGTAACTAACCAACCCGAGCTGTTGACCATACTAAAGCTTATAGCGAGTCAGGAGAGGCTTATACCTAAGGCTTCCAACAATTAAACTACTCTATTGAATGGTGAACTTTACTTGTTACATGATTCAATCTAATTCATGCAGCCCCAACCAACAGTGCTCTTTGTTTTGGAAAATTAATATTTATCAGCACAGGGCCATTTGAATCTATCTTACAGTGAGGCAGTGATCACTTTGATGGTTGGCCTGCAGGAACTAATAGAACATTGGTGCCACGCAATCCTATAGTTGTAATCCACTCCAGGTGGTATAATCAAGATTTGCCATGCTAAATTCTAGATATCCTGTTCTCAAACATGATCCCGTCCTGGAAATACAAACTGAGTTCGGGAGACAGTGATAGAATTTAAAATTAATCTTACATTAGCTTTACTGCCGACAGTAGAATAAGTCCTTTCTAGCTATGTACAACAGAAAATGTATAGAGCTATTATATGAATATAATTTAGAGTACAGAAGTTTTAAACTGGGACTATCAATAAGCTGGTCATACCAGGACTGAAGCTTTAATCAGATAAAAAATTGGGATCACACTGGACTTCAATTCATTTCCCAGATCTCTTAAGAGAGGCCCTAAACCTATCGCCCCCCTCCTTGATTTGTGTGTGTCATCCTTGCGCAAAGGCCATACTAACCTTCTCCGTATTGTTCCGATTTCATCAGATATCCCTGAAGGGACCCTAACCTATCCCTTTTATCTGATACCCTGCAGATTCTTTAAGATGATAGTGGTGTCTGGGTAATAGCATACATCCATGTAGACAAATCCACCAGGCAGCCTGCTGAAACCCACAAGCAAAAGTGTCGGCTAATCCTGCCTACCAAGACTAGAGCTGATGGAATGGCAATGAATGTTGTAATTGACTTCAAACCTTGCACCCCAAGTTATTACTTATGTTCCTCAACCACTCATCCATCTCTAGGGGTCTGACACTCCATAGAATAGTACATCCAAAAAGTAATATGACCCAGACAACTAGACATTAACTGTTATGAATCCTCCTGCAGCCCATATAAACCTATTCATGTAGAGCCACCCATGTATGGCAGACAAAAATCTCAGAACTATTCAGACCCAAAAAGAACGATCTAGTTATAAGTACAACAAGTCAAATGAGGACCTGACAAACTAGGTAATTAAGTAACATGACCCAGAACAAAGTCCTAAGATAAAGTGCTGCACCTACTTAATTACATGGAAGGATTGTTCTGCATTGGGAACTTACTGTAAATAAGCTCCTTATGACATAAGTAATGTTTCCAGAACAAAATGTCTAAACAACATTTCTGATTTTCTGTCAAGTAGAGCCGTCTCCAGAAACAAAACAGCAAGTAGATTCTATATGAAGACAACTAGATGTACGAAGTACTTTTCACCTTGAGTGATGGCATATAGATTAAGTTCAGCACTCATCAAGCATATCTTTGAAAAAATAACAAAAATAAAAGGAGCAAACAGACAGAATATCCCAACAAAACATCATACACCTATTAAATCAACTGGATTAAAGCAGGAGCAATGGCAGCACAAATATCCAACTCACTTTTGCATGACAAGCTGCTTTCTCTTTTAACACACGGAATATTCCAATTCCACAAATGATAAACAAAGAATACAAAGCAGTTTTTTGATGTTTTAGTTCTAATCAAAACTTCACAAAGACTACTAAAACCCACAAGGCATTTTCCAAATTAACTTTTATTAATTAGTAGTCGGCAGTGCACAAATCATTCATAAACGCCACTTTAGAAAAGAGTAACAGCTAGATCACAATATCCACACAAATCACAACATAGGTGAGAAAAGAACAATTCCTCCACTGATATTACTCATTGCGGATATTGTAATGCCAGCCCCATATACTATCTCGATCTGCCACTCCGAACTGCACAACGGGAAACCTTTCATGCCAAATATAATAAACACAGTGAAGACAACTTCTTTTGTGCTCCATTTAGGAAAAAGATTCAAAGAACCTCAACAAATAGCTTATGTCATAATTCCATTTGATCTCACCATAGCTTCTGACAGGAAAAAATTCTGTGAATGAAGATTAGGAACCAAAAGTTTGAATTTCTTGGTAATGTTCTTCGAGTTAGAACATGAGCTGCAAATCTCAAAAAGTAAGTTGTTTTTTCCCTCACCCTATCCGCTTTTATGCTGTAATACTTCACAGATGAATGTATAAACATCACAAAAGATACAGGACGTTTACTCCCACCATAATAAAAGTCAGTTTATCACTTCAAGCGACTGCCAAATAACAGTAACAAACTAAATAATAGTAACATTGAACCCACAAGCTCAACTAATTCCCTAAGCCCATATCTTTTTAACATCTTAAGCTTATGTCTTTGACAAGTATAGCTTCCTCCTGTCGACATGCAACACAGATTTTGCTCATTTTAAGTTTATCTAAGTTAAAGCTATATAAACTTAGAAATGCATGAGAAAAAAAGAAATATCTGACCTCTGTGAAAGCAAGATTCACAAGGTACGAAAGAAATTGTCCACCCGTAATCATTAATACATTTGTGCTCACAAGCCCCCCACGAATTTCAGATGGAGATGCTTCAGCGATATACACAGGAGCAGTAACAGAAGCAACCCCAACACCCAAACCTACTAAAAGTCGTCCAAGTATAAGAATGTATGGATCCGGAGCTCCAGCCATTACTATAGATCCTAGGATGAAAACAACATCAGCAGATAGAGTAGCTCTCTTGCGTCCATAAGAGTCATTAATCCAGCCCCCAGCGGCAGCTCCAATCATAGCCCCAACCAACGCCATACTGACAATAGTTTCCTGCAAAATCATGAACTGCAACTTTCAGGGGGAAAAAACAAATTGACCAGAAATAGCAACACTTATTAGAGAAGGGGAGGAAGTGGCAAATTGAAAATCCTATTTATAGTAAGATTAGCAAACACAACATTTGTAATGAATTTTAAAGTTTACAGTAAAGTAAAACACATAGCAGACAAATTACATACCACAATTGCGTTATCACATTGAATACAGTTTTGCACCACATTCATTAAAGCAAAAAAGTCTCACATTCGCTCAACCATAATAGATAATGTTGCCCATTAACTTTCAGGGGTTCTTCTGCTAAGGCTAGAACAATTCCATAATGTAACTGACAAGAGGACTCGCATCAAGATACTTTTCTCAGGAACTAACAAAAACAATCTATTTGTAATATTTGAGCTCCAACCTCACCCCCACACCCTGTCACGTCCATTTTTTTAAATAACTCCAATACCTATAGGATAATGTTGTACCAGCCTCATGTACCTGTAGGAAACTGCTTTGATTGACTTCGGGAAATTCATCCTTAATGTACAAAAGTGCACCAGATATTACTCCTGCGGCGAAGTCAAAGATACGTGAGAATACATATTACACTGAGAAAACAAATGCAGTCAATTGTATTGCTTACAACAAAATATAATGCAGTCAATTGTATTGCTTACAACAAAATATAATGCAGTTTCATGGCATGAAGATTCTTGCTACTTATCTTATCACTAATGTCATAACATCACACCTCCATCATATCCATAAACTGTGTTTTTATTTATTTGTTTTTTTCTTCTAGTTGAGACCACATCAAAGAAGACATCGTTGCCAATTGGTTAGTCATCAATCAACAGTCCAGTCAATAAAACTCAGTAACTTAGTAACTTGTTTGAATTACGTTTATTATAATTTCTTATACCAATGTGACAAGCAACTAATCCAGTCAATAAAACTTAGTATATGATACTCGTCTAGTTCACCAACTCCGTGTTTATAAATAAACATAAGCGATTAGTAATTGCACCTCACGTACAAAATAATACTCCCTCCATTTGAATTTATGTGAACCTATTTACTTTTTAGTCCGCGCCAAAAAGAATGACATCTTTCCTTGTTTGAAAAGAATTTACCTTTATTTACCTTTTATGTAATTATTTATAGCCACACAAAAAATATGTCTCGTTTTACACCACAAGTTTAAAAGTATTATCTCTTTTTTCTTAAACTCAGTCCAGTCAAATGAGTTCACGACGGAAGGAGTAGTAGGCAATCTACAGATTAAAAAAACCTCACTTGTTTTGTTATTAACTAGCTGTATCAAAATAGAGCCCGAAAGCTAAAATTTGTTCAGCTATTAACTAGTTTTTTCACAACTAGTAATTGTAAAACTAAACCAAATCAAGATTCATCCGAAGATTAAGCAAAACCAGTCATCAATCAAATAATGTTTTTCAAAATGGTCAAAACTACCCTCCTCTTAAAAAAAGTACAGTAAAAATTTAATGGAAAGAAGAACTTTAAAAATTTATTATAGAGTAATAGTAGTACTTAATTTAACTTATTACTAATATGCAGTTGTTTATTTCGTTACCTGTGTCGTAGCCGAAAAGGAGACCTCCAATACCGGCAACGAAAGTCAAACCCAAGACATAAGGATTGCTGAAGTAAGACACTACTTTCCTATTACTTACATCCAAGTACCCTGAACTTCCTGGTAATGAAACGATCGTCATCTCTTCTACTCAAAATGATTATTTCAAATCAAAAATCTCAGAGTTTACACAAAAACAAGAGCTTTTTTATTAAATAAATTGAGGAGAAAATTTGACGGAGTGATTAAGGTAATAAATCCTAGGAAATGGGAAACGCGAGATTTTTGGGGCAGCTTCAATCTAGGAAAGAATGGGTTGCAAAAAAAAAAATATTGCAAAAATTTCTCAGCTGACCCACAAGGAGCTTGATTAATAAGATTCCCGAGAGTTGAAGGTCAGAATTGGGAAATGAAAATCCCAAAAAAGGAAAAAGCAATTGGCTTTAGCTGCTTAAATCGAGGAAAAGAGAGAAGAAAAGAATGAGATTTTGCCCAGAAAACTGACGGATTTTCCGGAGAAAATAATACTACAAGTAACAAAGATTTGAAAAGGTTTATAATAAAAAAGAGAGGCGGGGGTTAAGGATGAAATTGTAAAAGTACAACATTTGAAGGGGATTTAAAAGGAGTTTAGCTTAGAAGACTCTGGATAAGGCTACCATACGGTGACTCACCAACCTGTCACCAACCTTTACTTCTCTTCTGGGGTTAGAGTAGGGGTCCGGAACCCAAGTACGTTTTATTCGTACAAATAGAACTAAAATAAGTCCAAAAAAAAATATAGAACGGATCTATGTATAACGTCATAGTATATGGCGCTATACACTAACGGTAACTGTACCGTTAGTGTATAGCTCATATACTATAGCGTTATACCTTCTGAATCTGTCAGACACAGGTATAACGCCATAGAATGTGACATTATACCTATTTTCTTCGTAAAGCCGCCGTCGTCTTCAAGAACGACCCATCCTCTTCTTCCCCCATTTTTTAATATGCCTCTTTTTCATTTGGTCCCCCACCCCAGACTTCTGCCCATTTTTAAAATTAAAAAAAAAAATTTGGGCCCCCCGTCACATAAAAATTGAAGAGTTTTGGTCCCACTTTCGAGTAGAGCATCGTATTGTTGTTGATACACATTTTCGGAGTCAAAATTTCAATTTATTCGAGGTATTTTGTTTTATTATATATTGAAACTTTAATAATAATGCATATTTTTTGATTTGTATGTGTCCTATTTCGTTTTTTGTTATTTTTTTGCGAAACTACTGTGTTAAATTTATCCGGTTCATTTTGTGTTATTTTTTGGCGAAACTAGTATGTTAAAATTTATCCGAAATTAATAATT